>JADLZK010011475.1:600000-887573 GCA_015847255.1 Hyparrhenia diplandra
CTGCACATGCCACAGATCCAAATTAGCGCGCACCAAAAGGGTACCAATCGATAGATCTCGCCGTTGCGAATCGTTTGATGTACTTGGTTGGCGGTTTGGTCACCGCCGGCGAGGGGCCGCCGTCGAGCCGCCGGTGCTCTGCCTCTGGTCGCTGACGCGCGGGGCCCAGGTGGCAGCAACTTTTTTTTTTCGTTTTTCTTTTTCCGTAAACTTCGGTTCCAACTTGTAAAATCCATATCTCTCTCATTTTGGCTTGGAATTGAGTGGGACAAATTTTGTTGTGATCCTTGTGAGTAGATCTACAATGTAAAAATATGAAATGGCATGTTTTCTGTACTTTTATATTTTGTTCTATTTTGTGCCATTAATTGCAAGTAAATAGAGTAAATGCATATCTGGTGAATGGTGCATGCGAAAAATGTGATTATTGTTTCTGTAGTCATGTTTTGCCATGCTCTGTCCAGGAAAAATAAAGTTGACCCTATGTTATGTGGTGGAAATAGCAGTTTGGATTTATGTGCCATTTATGCTATGTTCTTTGGAAATTCATAATAAAATAATTACTAGGATTTCCGCCATGATAATTTTTGTGCATGCTTTTCTTGCTGTAATGTGATGAAAAGTGGAAATAATTCTGTGGTTCCACACTTTTCATAATACAAAAGTCTTTTCATGCCTATATTTTGTGCTAGCTTGTCATTTATGTGTAGAATGATAGATGCATGTTCTTGCAGTGAAATTTTTGTGGGAGTCTTGTGACACCAGTGGAATGCTCCTGCAATGTTTGTAGATTTTTAGGAAGAGCTTGCATATTTGTTCCTTTTCTAGTGCAAGGAAAATGTTTAGTAAATGCATGATGACCATATGGTAAAAATAAAAAGGGAGTTAAACTTTATGTTTTTATAATGTTTAGAAACTGCTAGTAAAGTTAGTTTGCTGGTTCCATGCTTTTCTACATTGAGTGTATATTTGAATTACCCTATATTGCTTGTTATGTATTTCTAGGTAATGTTTTATTTGGTAGTTATCTTTTCATGCAAATTAATTTATCTTTTATGATGATCAGAAGGTTTGTAGGATGCATAATGATCTCTTTTGCTTGCTGGTTCAAGTTTGGTAATATTTACTCTTATAGTTTGAGAGATATAGCTTGTGCATGATTGTCTTGTCTCTCTAGAACAGATCTGCTAGCTTGCTGTTTTGAGTACAGTAGAAGTTAGAATCTGCTGGTATGAGTGTGATGGAGTGTTAGATAATTTCCTAAGCTTTCCAACGACTAATTGTTTGCTATATTTCGAGTTACGGAACTCAAGTTGTGTGCTTTTTCGTGGTGATATGCGATGCTTTGAATAGAATGGTTTACATAGGTGTATGTGATGATGGTGATTTGCATGGTTTGTTTGGGTAATAGTTAGCCTCTCTACAGCGGAAGAGATATGCACCTACTATGATCATTCATCATTATGCATACATAAATCCTTTGCTAATCGTGCATTCACCATATTCACTCTCGCATATGCATCATATCAGGATCGGAGGAGCTAGTTCAAGTGGAGACCGAGGAGCAGGAGGCCGAGCTTCATCATCTCGGAGTGCACCCAGAAGGTCCCACAGGAGGAGACGAGTCGATCATCGAGCTGCCTGAGTGCCCAGATCACTTCCCAACCACCTTTGTGAAAGGCAAGCCCCGGTGCATGCTGTCCTTTCCTATGCTTTCCAAATGAAATTATCTTGCGTCTCTTATGTTTTGATGCATTAGGTATAGGAGTTGTTTGGTACCGTTGATGCACAATATATCCTTGTCTACCTTGTTACCCTATCCTATTGATAAGTCTAGGTTAAGTATACTCAGGTAATGATGGTTGCTTTAGTTAAGTGATTTCCGGTCACTTACATTGGATTTGGATGATGGTTAGTCACATGGTGACTACATAGTAGATGAGTCATAACCAATGGTATAAAACTTGATAACTAGACCAGACGGAATTTGTGGTCCTCCGTCTGTGTCGATTAAGGACTGTTACTTTGTCGGAAGTTCATTCGGATTTGAAAGCACCTATCACTTAGTAGGTTCCGCCGAGTCGTTGAACCACGAAGCCGAGTAGAACTGGGTCGGGCCGGCACGTGGCCGTTTAACGCTCCTCATGGAGGAAGGAAGGATGTGCGGGGACACGAACGTGACCATGGGCAAGCACGCTTGAGCTAGCTACTGGCAGTTCGGTTGGTTCCTGATGAGGGGGTTGCCGCCACGCCCGCGATACGTACCCCGAACAGTTCCAAAGGTGACCTATGGCTGCTCTTGCAAAGTATGCCGGGTTTGTGATATGGTATTGTTCCCCAGCTGGGTAGTAATCGATTCGAGTCGCCATCTCTCCTGGACAGTGAGAAACCGATTGTCTCCGCGGCACTGTAGTTTTACATTAATGATGGTAATTTATGGTTATGTATGTTGCTACAAGAATGAATCATATGTGAATCGGATAATCTTTACTTGTTGCTAAATAATTCGAGTATATCTTAATAATGTTGCTAATCAAGAGCAGTAATTTAATTTGGTTAAACCTGAAATAGATAGGCTTAATAATTAATCTCTACTCTTACTCTATAAAATGTGAGTCAGCCAGATCCACCATATAGCCAGCATAATCCTTGGAGTCATTTATTTTTGGTTTAAGACGGGTAAGTCTAGCTGAGTACATTCCCGTACTCAGGGTTTTATTTCCCATTGTTGCAGATGGCCAAGTGTTCCATGGTTATTGCAAGACGTGTTTGTATCCTGCTGGTGATGATGAGTGATTGCCTAGGGCAAGGCAGACTCCTTTCCCCCATCTTGTGCTTTTGCGGGGATGACTTTAAGTGGCACTATTATCTAAGCTTATGTTGGTACTTTGTTTCAAAACTATTTGCTTCCGCTACTATTTGAACTTGGTATTGTAATAACTGCTATTTGAACTCCGATGTATGTGGATTTGAAATGTGGTTGTAACTTTGATCCTTGGAATGTTTGAAATCCTTCGAGATTTCGAATACCGGGTTTATAACTTTGAAGATCCTTGGTTGTTTATCGATGAAAGTTTGAAAATAACCTTCAAGAACAAAGGATGAACAATTCTAAGGACATAGGAGTTACAACACACTTTGAGAGATGATTTACTTATGTTATGGCAAGATGCAAGCTTGGGGAGGAAGGCCGACTCAATAAATCATGGAAGTGAGGCTAATTAAAACTAAAACTTAATCTTTCATATTTAAAAGTTATTAAGAATAGACAATTAAAGCTTAAAATAATGTTTTAATGCTTAACAAGTTCCAAGCTTTATTGTCTTTTGAGTTTTATATGAGCCATATTTGTTTGATAGAGCATTCATTGGTTAATCAAATTCCACCAAGGAAGGATGACATCACCTTCAGCATAACCTCATTCGGGACCTTTAGCTTGGGGGACCAAAGTTAGCAAGATAAGAATAGTATTACTAGCTCATTTTATTCCTTGCTTTAAAAAAAATTCATAATGTTTTTTTAAAAGTATGTTTTAGCTTTTATAATGTTTTTTAGGTGTGGTTAATAAATTTAGAGTTAGCATAAGTTTTGAAATGATGAATAATTCTTTTTAGTACCTTGTTTTTAATTTGAAATTCCTCAGATGTTTTGGATATATTTGTCCTGATTTGAAATTTGTGAATTTGTGGGTAGCGTACACTTGATCTAAGTCTAGGTAATTGGAGGATATGATATGAGAAAGTCTGAGCTGCTATATCTTGTCCTTAGTGAAACTATATCCGGAGATTTGTTTTTGAAAATTTAAAATCTTTCATGATGAGCTCTTGTTTGGCAAAGTGTTAAATTCCTACAAAAGCCATATTTATGATATTTAGAATAGGAAAACTTTCGAGTTACATACGCTATTTGCTTTGGATTGAGTAGTTCAAGCTTTTTCTTTATACGTGAGAGTTCAGTCATCAAAAGACAAGTTTTATCCACCCACCTTCCACTTACATTCATATGCATTATTCCTACAATGGGGATGATCGCAATACCATTCTTTTTCCACATTTATCCACCTACAAATGTTTCATTCCTACACTAGAAATAAACAATCGATAAGACTATAGGAAGCCCATGTTTATTTACTCCAAATGTCTTTGTTGCTATCTCTCAAAAAGTTTACCGGTGCAAAGAGATTTGGGATCTTTAAAAAAAAGAGAGAAAAAAGAGAGTAAAAAAGGACAAGTGTCCACAATAAAAACAATGGGTACTTAGATGCCCGCCTCTCTGAGAAAAAAAGAAAAGAAAAGAAAAGAAAATAAAAAGAAAAAAGTACTGACCCAAATGCTCTCAAAATTTCAAGTTTTAAAAAAGAGATTTGTTCATATCTTTGAAGGAGTAAAAGTAGAATTAGTTCTAGCCACCAAATACACACCTATCCATCATATTCTCTACACATGCTACTCTTGTTTTGACTGGCTAAACTCTCTATGGATCCATCGTTTGAACTGCAATATATCCTTTGCGAGATATGCTATATTATTTTAGAGTGTCACTCCTATAAGCTCCAGATAAGCCATATTTAGAGAAAAAGTGAGCAAAAGAGAGATGAGAGAAGGCTTAATATGTTTAGCCTTGTTCCACAAATACTACATATCTAAGAGAAGGCATAACACTATTAATGCCTTGTGAGGATCCATAAATACTACATATTGAGAGATTGAGAGTGCCATTCAATTGAGCTTTGAGTTTTATTTTAAAAATTTATGAAAACTCAGGAATATTAGTTGATCGAAGACTTGAGACATAGTGCTTGACTTGATTGTTCTGTCTTTCAATTACTCAAGACCCAAGTGAGAGTAAAAGCTCTATGGTTTAAGGTAATATGGGTGAGTTTGAAGTCGAGAATAATTTTTATCCGATCCGGAGTAGAGTTTCTTTTGTTGAAAGCATGTGTACTCTATAAGAATGAAAGTATTGTAGCAACTCCTGATCCAAGTTTGTTTTTTTTAATAAATAGCTTTGCTAAGGGACTAGCAAAGGGTAAGCTTGGGGAGCTTGTTGACGGTAGAAAACGTCTAAAATTAAGTATTTATTTTTCTACTAAATCATGGATAAATAATATAAAAGATTATTATTACTAATGGATTCCACGAGTTTTGGTGTTCTCACTTGTTTTTGCAGGTTAGGTAAGTTTTCACTGAAAAAAAGTATCTCAAATGATGATTTGGAGTACATCATTGCAAAGAGCTCATCAAGGCGATCAAAATGGACATATCATTTGCCACATTTGGAGTCGGAATCAAAAGATATGAATTACGACCATTAGTACAAATTAGAAGACTCTAGAAGACCCCGGATGACTCCACGCCAAGACCTGGGCCCACTGTCATATGGGGAGGCCGGGCGACCCCAAGGCCCGAGCCACGCGGCTTGGCCCAATGCCCTATCCAGCTCAGCTTTTGGAGTCCCTGATCCATTGCGTCTCTACATCGACCCCGGGCAGGTCAATGAGGTCGATTTGATCCGAGGGCTGAGGTTCATCCCACCGGCCTAAATAAGCAAGGGCAGGGGTACCCCCCTGAAACCCTAATTCATTATTCATCTCATCTCATTGATGAGAGAGGGATCCCAATGTAAGGAACTCTTTCTCTTCAATGTAGATCTAGGATTAGACTATTCAATGTAATTGATTAGATCTAGTTGAGAGTTAGGGAGAGCGGAGCTGCGCTCCGGTTCTGGAGGAGTCTTCACAGTTTTGGTATGTCTTTGTATCTTTACAAGACTTATGCTTTAATATATTTATCTTCTCTATTTACTTTTATGCCTTTCATTTATATATGGTTAGTATAGTTGTTATGCCTTTGCATGGGATCTTCGCTCGCATCGAGTGCTTTAGTTAATCGTATGTGACTAGAGTAGTAATTGGTAGATTTGACATGGTGTCTAGTCTTTTGGTTACCTGAGATTGCACCCAATCCCTACGGATAGTTGTGGTAGCCCCTGGGTGGTGACAGCCCGGATGGCGGCGTATTCCACCATGTCGTGTTGGTGTTTGTAGGACTTTAGTCAGAGCTTCCTAGCCCCCTTCTCATCCCATTTACGTGGCTAGTGTTACGATGTCCCGAAGTGTTATTGTGTGATTGCTATATCTATCCATGCTTCGTTACCTTAGAACCAAAGTAATAGAGAAGTAGTTAGGAACCTTTGTCTCACCCGTTGTCCTCTTGATTAGCTAAGCTATTCATTTATCATAGTATTCTTTTAGTCATGTTATTATTATTAGATTTCTTTTATGCTTTATTATTCATAGTATTATTTATTATCATTTACCCCCACTTTAGTCTAGTTGGTTTGTTAAGTTTGCAGATACATGATTTTGAGTTATTAGAATTCTTTAGCCAAAGCTTCCCTGTGGATACGATACTCTAGAATACTCTCCTTGGGAAAAGCTACAATGGTGTTCTGTGCGCTTGCAGAATCCTTCTTATTCTTTTAGCACTTAACAAACATCAACAGCCATCCATTGCCGAGGATTCTTATTGTGATTATGATCCTGGTTGATTGGTTATCATCTCTCTACTCTACAACGTTGGTATAATGATCACATCCCATCTACTGTATTTACATTGTTTGTTATATCTTGTGTAGTTTGCTTAGCTTGTTGCTCTCTAGTTGTGTAGCTAGTTCTTCTATGAGTAGAATAATTTAGTGAGACAACTTTATGTGTGAACTAGATATCATAAAAATACTAGCATTGTGGTATATGTGGCTTGCAGCACTTGTAGGGCACCATAACATTTGCTTCACCGTCTTATTTACTAACAAGGTTGCTTAGGTGTTGTTGTAAAAATTTTTATAGGCTATTTACCCTCGTCTAGCCATTTATGACCTTGCAGCCAGGTGGCTCTAGGTAGGGTAACGGAACGGTGCATAAGGTGGCTGGGGTTTTGGGTGCTTGGCGCAGGGCATGGTCTGCCCCCAAGGGTGGGGGTAGCACTCTGTTGGTATTTCTTAACTGCTCATAATAAAGATAAGATATCCGCAAGCGCACAGATAAAAATACGGTTGTAGCACTTCACCAAAAGATGAACTCCCGGTTTTAATATCGAACCCAATGGAACAGTAGGTGAATATAACTAAGATCTAACTTAACCCAAACTTCACAATTAAGGTACTTAAGAAACTAGCAGATAAAGGAGATTCCTCAAGTGTATCTAATTCAAACATCCATAAACCTTGTTTCATATCATTGTATCTAGGACGCTAATTCTTTATAGGGTAAGGCAAAATTACTCTACTAAGAACAGACGAAAGTCTACCATTAAGCCTATTGACGAGAGGTGGGCTACAGAGGATTTAATGAAGCTATAAAAGTCACCTTCATGATACTACCACCGATTCCGGGCCAATAGGGGCCATTCACAAATAACCCTAGTCTAAGCACCATGCTTACACTAGAAATTACTCCCTTAATCAAGTAATGACCAAGATTAAAGTACTCAAAAGAGAGTTGCAAACAAGAAGAACAATATAAACCAATGCTTACTTTAATAAGAAGTTGACTCACCAGAGAATCTCAGGAGCAAGTTCTTCTCGCGAAAAACTTGATCCCTTGAGAATACCCGAGAAGATCCGACAGGCCGGAGCTCCTCTAATCTACTCATTACTAGATCTAATCTATTTCTAATCATAGACTAATTCTAAGAATTAGTCTAATCTTAATTGCTAATCATATCCGTAGTAGCTAATAGGAATTGCTCTCTGGCTCTGACATGAGAATAATGAATTAGGGTTTGGGGGAGAGCCCTGCCCTTGCTTATATAGGCCGGTGGGATGAATCTCAGCCCTTGGATCAAACCGACTTGATTGGACGGCTTAGATCTACTCCTTAGGTCGGTTGTGGGAAGGTTCCAGAAGCAGGACACGTGTCTCCACCAGGGCAGGCCGCACGGCCCCACCTATCAGGCCGCCCGGCCCCACATACTGACAGGTGGGCCCCAGCCTGTGCGAGCTGTCTTCTTTTGTCATTTAGGTCCCTAGAATTTATACTAATCACCTTGTTTTGGTCCTTTTCTTCTATTTCTCTATTTCTCCTCTTTTCAGCTGTTTTCTGGAGTTCTCCTGCAAAACTGAGTGTGCAACAAAACTCGTGGAATTCATTAGTATAAACCCTATCTTCTAGTATTCTTGTTCTCAAATAACCTATTTATTTAAGGTAAAAAGTTGGCGTTAACGACCGTCAACAAGCTCCCCAAGCTTACCCTTTGCTAGTCTCTTAGCAAAACCCATATACTATAAGACAAACTTGGATCAGGAGTTGCTACGATACTTTCATTCTTATAGAGTACACATGCTTTCAAAAAGAAACTCTACTCCGGATTGGATACAATCATTCTGACTTCAAACTTACCCATAGTACCTTAAACCATGGAGCTTTTACTCTCACTTGGGTCTTGAGTAATTGAAAGACAGAACAATCAAATCAAGCACTATGTCTCAAGTCTTCGATCAACTAATATTCGAGTTTTCATAAATTTTCAAAATAAAACTCAAAACTCTGAATTGAATGGCACTCTCAATCTCTCAATATGTGGTATTTATGGATCCTCACTAGGCATTAATGGTATTATGCCTTCTCTTGAATATGTAGTATTTGTGGAACAAGGCTTAATGTATTAAGCCTTCTCTCATCTCTCTTTCACTCACTCTCTTTCTAAATATAGCTTATGTGGAGCTCATAGGAGTGGCACTCTTAAATAATATAGCATATTTGCAAAGAATATATTGTAGTTCAAACAATCAATCCATAGAGAGTTCAAGCCAGTCAAGAACAAGGATTTCATATGTAGAGAATATGGTGGATAGGTGTATATTTGGTGGCTAGAACTAATTCTACTTTTACTCCTTCAAAGAATATATCTCTCTTGAAACTTGAAAATTTTGAGAGATCTTGGGCTACATGCTTTTTTTTCTTTCTTTCTTTCTTTCTTTCTTTCTTTTTTTTTCTTTTCTTTTCTTTTTTTCAGAGAGGCGGGGCATCTAAGTACCCATTGTTTTTCTTGTGGACACTTGTCCTTTTTTACTCTCTTCTTTTTTTTTTTTTTTCTCTCTTCTTTTTTTTAGCAGCAACCTCAATCTCTTTCTCATGACAAACTTATGAGAGATAATAACAAGGACATTTGGAGTAAATAGATCATAGGCTTCCTATAGTTTCATGGGTTGTTTATTCCCAGTGTAGGAATAAAAAACATATACAAGTGGATATAGATGGAAAAAGAATGGTATTGCGATTATCCCCATTGTAGGAACGATGCATATGGATATATGTGGAAGGTGTGTGGATAAATCTGGTCTTTTCATGACTGAACTCTCACAGGTAACAACAAAGCTTGAACTACTCAATCCAAAGCAAACAAGCAGTATGTAAGCTGGAAAGTTTTCCTATTCTAAATATCATAAATATGGCTTTGGTAGGAATTTAACACTCGCCAAACAAGAGCTCATCATAAAAGATTTTAAATTTTAAAAACAAATCTCGGATATAGTTTCACTAAGAACAAGATAAATAGCAGCTCGGACTTTCTCATATCATATCCCCCAATTACCTAGACTTAGATCAAAGTGTATCGACCCACAAATTAGGTATAGAGCAAATTTGAAATCGGGACAAATATATCCAAAACAGGAGGAATTTTTCAAATTAAAATCAAGGTACTAAAAAGAATTAGAGCAGAGCAACTATTCATCATTTTCAAAGCAAACTTTATTCTAGCACTAAACTTATTAATCCACACCTTAAAAAAACATATCTATATAACTAAGACAAACTTTTTACTTGATTTAAAACTTTATGCATCTTTTTATGACTTTTAAAACAAGCAAAAGAGATACTTGAGTAAAGAAATACTTATCTCAATAACTGGAGGTGCTCTCCCCAAGCTAGATTGTTGTGTAGGTTTGAGATGAGGTAGACGAATGGAGACGGTGTCGTCCTTCCTTGATGGCGTGTTGATGATGACGATTTGTTGAGTTAATGCTCTGTTGAGTGGTCGAATGTCTCCTTTTCGTCGTGGCTCATTGATGCATTAAATCCTATAAAACTTAAGTAGACAACACAGCGTGTGGAATTGATTAAGCGTTAGCGGTTGGATATTTTAAGCTTTAATTATCTAAAGTTCAAAGATTAAGTTTTAACAAGGATTTAAACAAAGCTAATATTTTTTGTGTTTTCTTATCTAGCATGCATGCAGGAAAATAAAAAATGAATGCAAACTTTATTTTTATGCCTCCACAGACAAACATTCACTGTGGGTGTTTATGCCACAGAAGTATTCGCATGGGGCTTTAAGTTTTTAAAGGATGACATGCATAAAATATATTTATTTTCATTTTCGATGCAGATATATGAGGGAAAGTGAATATGCTAAAGAAAAATACTAATGTAAGAAAGTAAATATGCAATACTGTAATTAAATATAGATAACTTACCAAGTTACCTTTCGGAGAGGATCGAGTGTCTTAAGTCTACTTGAATCAAGACTTTCTTACCTTATTTACTCCTCACGTTTATCATCCATGTTCATTGGTTGTCCATCATTTTGAAGTGAAGCTTTAGTAGTAGGGCTGGCAACATCTTGCTTAGTGCACATGTCCATGGATCCAGGACATTTTTCTTGTAGAATCTAAGGGATTGTCTCCCCTAAGCTTTGCTTGAAGTATGTCCTGTTTACAAAGACAAAGTAGAGATCAAGTGCAAGGTTGTTGGTGGAAAAACACCAACAGAACCAAAAACTTTATTCATTCTCTTTGAACCTTAGATACCTGAGCAAGATTAATCTACTTAATCATGACATGGGTGATAGGATCAAAAGATAAACATTGAATATTGCATTTAAAACATTTTAATAGAAAGGATCAACTGGCTTAACTCAGGGATGAGAGCAAAAAGAGTGGTAAAAGAAATAATTAAAGAGCTAACATGTTAAATAAATCGGGATGAATTGATCAAGGTTGTAGCTTAAACATGTTTAACTCTATGCATAGCATAATCAAAGAGAGACTTTATAAATAACTTACCTTGAGGTGTTACCTTTGTTATTAAAGCATGATGGTAGTGTAACACCTTGTGGCAATTCTTTTGCTTCTCTCTTGATCGGCTTCTAGTATATCTCGTTAATGAACAAATTTTAGCTCCTATGTTCCACTTCTTCTTTATCTTTTTGTCAAGCTACCTTTCTATTCTTCTTTTGACCTGTGCTCGGACCTTTTTGCTTTTCTTATTTATTCCCTCGTGTGTCAAGTGACGGGAGCATGTGAGGAGGAGCACGTCGGGATCATCTTATTGAGTCGGTCTTCCTCCCCAAGCTTGAGCCTTTCTACTCGACACTTTGAGTCAAGTGTGAACATTGAAACATTCCTCATGGTGTTGTAACGCCTATGTCCTTAGACATTGTCCATCCTTCGTTCTTAAATCTTATCCCGCAATGATTAGGGCCCAAGAATACCCGAAGGGAACTAGTCGTAGGAACATGGTATATATTATAAATATCTATGAGCCTTCATGTGCTCACAATTTATTTTTTTTTCATATAGTTGGACCTTCATGTGTCCATATTTTTTTCTTTTCATAACTTAAGATAAAAAATGATATAGAAATAAATATAAAATAAATACTAAGTTACTTGTATCCGATGTTTCTTGAGGCTTGTAGTTTTGTCCATCCACTTCTATGAGTGAGTTCATTTATTGTAGATCATTTTTATGTGGCACTCATCTCCGAAGTGGTGGTTTTGGCGTGTATGACAAAACCATGAACGTTCACAACATAGCTTCCTTTTCGCAAAATGTTAGTGGACACATACCCAAAGGATTGCAATAATTTCTAGATGCAGGCTGTTTGTCTACAAAATGAATTTCTTCTATGCTAATGAAAAGATGGTTCTTTGATTATTCTAGCATAAGACATAATTATCATGTTTAACAAAATCTATTCTAACATAGCTCAAGGCAGAGGTAACTTGTAGCAAAAGACAAAGTGAATGATTTGATACTTACAGTTCTTCCATGAGGAATGAGCTAGGTCTTCTTTTGCATAAAGTTATTGGAATTCATCATATGCCTTGCTTCATCGCTTGTTTGAATTCATCTCTTGACTTCCCGAATCGGATTTGAGAGTTCTTCTCGCAAGGGGTTAGTCTAGCAAAATATACCAAAGATATACTATAGCATACCATCAGCTCAAAAATCAACCTAGACACCACGTCTAATTAGATCTAGGAAGGCATTTTAACCTAAGCACCATGCTTAATTTAAAAAGCCTATGAAAATAAAATCAACGTTCTAAACTAGGCACCATGCTTCATTTAAGGAATGTATGAAGATATTCCAAACCATAGCACACTAAAGCGACAAAAAGGTAGCATGAAGGCATAAAAAGAAAGTTACTCAAACAGAATGTGAAAGCATATTTAATGTTTAGCAAGTATGATCATATTATAAAGGTAAGAACAACCAAGTTAACATAGCAACTTTGGAAGAGTTGATTTGCAAAATAAAGTATACATATAATTCAATGTTGCATGATGATTGGTTAGACATACCTTGTATTGTCATCCTTCATCCTTTTTGTGCCAAACCTGGAATGGTTAGTGACAAAAATACCCGAAGGAATATTTTCTATGACAAGTAAAAAAAAATAAAAATTCATGTTGTCAAGCAATCTCTAATTTTCAACCAAATAGATATGCAATATTTATGGTAAA
Source organism: Hyparrhenia diplandra (assembly GCA_015847255.1). Lineage (NCBI taxonomy): Eukaryota > Viridiplantae > Streptophyta > Magnoliopsida > Poales > Poaceae > Hyparrhenia > Hyparrhenia diplandra. The sequence goes on from JADLZK010011475.1 coordinate 612,750, forward strand.
CATATGCATCTACAACCATCCCTTCTAAATCTTTGAAAACAGCTAGCATGAGGGGGTTGGAGATGTCATATGTGACAAGATTAGAGAGAGCAAAAGATGTAGGAGTTTGCTCAAATGAGCATGGGTTTGAAAAAGTGTTCGTGAATTAGCTTCCCCTGCTCATCAAAGTTCTCCACCATTGACATTGTTCTTCTTGGTCTTCCCTAGATCCTTCATAGTTTCTAAGATTGGGAGTTCTAGGATCATTGGGGGACTCAAGAAAAAGAACATAAGGGGATTCATTGGGATCAAAGATGGGATTATGGATGAGCTCAGATAGGTTATCTAATCTTGGCATAGAAGGAGAGAAGACAAGAGTGGCTTCTAGATAGCTTTGTTCTCCTTCTATGGCATTAGACATGCCATCCTTGAGCTCTTCCCAACGTCCTTTACAAGGACACTTTCTAAGAGACTCTTCCTTAATAAAATCAAGACTATATATGCTCAGAGGTCTCTTATGAAGCTAGAAGTTTTAAATACTTCCCAAAAGCTATAATAGCAGGAACTTAAGTTTAGATGATGCTTTTGGGATTGATAGCCGTGTCTTGGGATTGGAGTGATTCTAATTGGCTATCAAAAACTTCCTCTTTTTCGTCGGGAGGATGATTCCTTCCCTTGGGTGGTCATAAAGAATGCTAACATGAGGGTTTCACCCACCATTAACCGTGGCTGGCACATTAGGATGCCCGCCACGGTAAATAGATTTTCCATGGCAGGCAACTTAACAAGCCCGCCACGGGAAAAGGCCGAGGCCCAATTGGCCCAAGCAAGGCCCGATAGCTGTCTTCGTACATATACAAGATGTTAGGGTTTGGGAACTCCCATCCGCCATTCACCACTTCTCCCCGCCACTTCTCCTCAACCGTGCAATACTTCCCTCCCGTCTCCTCGGGGCACGCCCTCCTTCCCCGTCGAGCACCACCCCTCCTTCCCCTGCCGAGCACCGCCCCTCCCTCACTCTACCCCGCCTCGGTGCCCCTCATTCTCTCCCCTGCCCTAGTACCCTACCCTCGCACGGACGCCGACGGCGGTCCATGGCGGCCTTGGCGGCACTCCTTGGTGGAAGATCCAGGCGGGAGTGGTGCGCCCGGCGACGGATCGTGGTGGGATCGGCTCACCGGTGGTGGATCCGGGTGGGATCGCTCACCGGGCGACGGATCTCGGCATTAGCGGCTCGGCTGCCCGGTAGTTCCGGCGGGGAGCGGCTCAGCGGACGGCAGATTCAGCGAGAGCGGCTCACCGGCGGCGGTTCCGGAAGTGAGAGCAGCCCTCCAAGGTGGCGAGAATGGCATGGGACCCCCCTCCCGACGACGGTGATGCGCTGGTGCGGCGGCGACGGGGCGCACTAGTGCGGCGGCGCCCAGGCCCAGATCTAAGACCGACCGGGTCCGGGTTGGGCTCTGTCCCTTTTTGTTTTTTGGTGGTTAACCTCGGCAGGCAAACCACGCCCCGCCACCATGATGCACGCATTTACCGTGACCACCCTTGTGTGACGGGCCGGTTTTGCCCGCCACGCAAAAATATTTTTTGCCCGCCATACAAAATATTTATGTAGTAGTGTTTCTCGTGAGGTTCTAGTGATGTGGTTTGGATCGAAGGACTTGGGAGCGGGCGTGACGGCGAAAGATTGGCGTGGAGGCTGCTAGAGGCATTGTGCGACATAGTTGATGTTGGGTGTGTTCGGTAGGTGTGGGGACATTATTGAGTTGGGCGACTGACCTGCTCTCGGCGCTCTTCTCCCCGACATATATCCTTCCCTTTCCCAAGGCTTTCTTCCGTGGAGGGAGTTAGAATGATTTATAATTTGGGATGACCGGAGTAGTAATATTTAATTCTAATTATGTTTTATATGTTTATTGTTTAGAAAATATCAATAGAGATATACGCATGATATTATGTATTATATCCATTTTAATATAGACATGGACTATTAAACTATAAATTATATTAAAAAATTGGCTCCTTTGACTCCGCGACCCTGAAGCCATGCACTACGATTAAATCCTCCTTTGCCGAAGCCGCATAACGTTTTTGCCGAGCACCGAATAAAGGGCGCCGGCAAAGTCTGCCTTTGCCGATGACTTCTCTTGGTACATCGCCACCCTCGGCAAAAGAGTCATTTGCCGAGAGGCGAACCTCGGCAAAGGAGAACTCTCGGCAAAGGGCAACCTTAGCCGACGGCCACCTCGGCGAAAATGGGACCGTCGACAGAGGTAATGTGAAGGTAACGCCGTCATATCGGTTATTTTGCCGAGAACCAACCATTCCGCTCTCGGCAAAGGTGTCGTAATTTGATGAGAGCCGCGGACAGGAGCTCGGCAAATATGTTTTTTCTTTTTTTACGGAGACGTCGATGCACGGGTGCCACGTGGGCTCCGCTTTTGCTGAGGGCCCCTCTCGGGAGCTCGGCAAAGATCTATTTTTTCCTTTTTTTAAAACGCCAACACAAAGGGTGCCACGTGTCCTACCTCTTTGCCGCGCCTCCCCGATCCGGCTCTCGGCATAGGTTTTTTTTTAAAACACAATCAAACGGCGGTGGAGCGCCATGTGTTGCTTCCATTGCTGAGAACCCACGATTGGCCCTCGGCATACCATAAAGTCTTTGCCTAGCGCCAAAGAAGTGGATCTCGGCAAAGAACCCGTGTTTGTCGAGAACCATGTTAGGCTCGGCAAAGTATTAGTTTTTTTTTTTCAAATTTTGCTTCAAGTTTTTTTTTTGTAGTCTTGCTATAGTATTGCGTGCTCCATGTTCAAGTTTGGAAAATTTTTCAAACTTTTTACTATATTTCATGAATTTTCACCTTTAATTTAAATTTCTTTTCAAAACTCAAATTTGAACGTAAGTCATTCGAATAATGGATCTAAATGATTGGAAAAATGATATTCATGCTTGTGAGTCTAACTTGAGGCCTCATCCATGGCCACGCCCGAAATTTGAATATCTCGTGAGTGAAACATGTCGACTCACTTGCGGGTGAATCATTTTTAAATTCTATAAAAAGCAAACGAAGTCAAAAAATCATGAAATTTGACGAGTAGTCATGATATCGCATGTGTAGGCTGTGATAAAATTTTGAGAAGGTTTCGTGCAAGGTTGCATCCCGAACTGCAGAAACCTGGACAATATGCAAGGAACGCATGAGGTTCATCTGGTTGAAGAAGGGTGGTAAGTATTCGTCGTTCGACCAACATCGTCGTTTCTCCCTCTTGACCATCCATTCAGACAAGACATGAAGAACTTTACAAAAGGAGTCGTAGTGACACAACCTCCACCGCAGACGATGATCGGTGCCGAGGTTCGTGCTCATCTAGATGCTCTTGTGGCCAAACGAACAAGGTGGTGGTTTTGTTGGATATGGTCAAGAACATATGTGGACTCATAAGTCGGGCTTGGAGAGGCTCCCCTATCATGATGACCTTCTTCTGCCACATCACATTGAATTTATGCACACTGAGAAGAATATCGCTGAGGGACTTTTTTGCACACTCATGGACACTGAAAAGTCTAAGGACAACCCTAAGGCTAGAGTGGACATGGCAACATTATGTGATAGACCAAAATTTGAGATGAGGCCTCCCGAAGGCCGCAAGAAATGGAGAAGGCCCAAGGACAATTACATCTTGTCCATCGAACAAAGGAGGGAAGTGCTCAAATGGATGAAGACACTAAGGTTTCTAGATGGGTATGCACATAATGTGAAGAGGGGAGTCAATTTAACTACTCTGCGAGTTAACATGATGAAGAGTCATGACTACCACGTATGGATTGAGCGGCTGCTTCCCATGATGGTTCGAGGCTTTGTCCCTGACAGTCTATGGCTAGTGCTGGTAGAGTTGAGCTATTTCTTCCACCATCTATGTGCGAATGAGATCTCTCATACCATTTGCAAAGAGTTGGAGAAAGCGGCACCTATGCTACTCTGTAAGTTGTAGAAAATCTTTCCACATGGATGCTTCTTGCCGATGCAGCATATGATTGTGCACCTCCTGTATGAGGTACATATGGGGGGCCGGTGCAGTACCATTGGTGCTACCCAATCGAGAGAACTCTAAAGACTGTCTGAAAAAATGTAGAAATAAAGCCAAAATCGAGCCTTCAGTTGTAGAGGCATACGTTGTGGAGGAGGTGTCAAACTTCACAGGAAAATACTATACAGAGAACCTTCCTAGCTTGCATGATCAACCCCCTCGTTACAATGTTGGCAAAAACCAGTCGAAGCTTAGCCTTTTCCAAGGCCAACTCGGAAGCGCGAGTGCCTCTACCAGTAAGTAGTTGAGCAATGAATAGTGTCTCAGTATCATGCTATATGTGCTGACCAACTCACCCGAGGTGGATCCATACAAATGGGAATTCATTCATGAGTCCTGGCCGGAATCGAGGGTTCCGAGCCACACGAAATTGATACCCTTCTTTCACAAGGGAGGCCCGATCTGAATCGAGGGTTCTAGAGCCACACGAAATTCATACCCTTCTTTCACAAGGGAGGCCCGATTTCATTTCGTGGTTCAAAAGAAAGGTAATGTCCAATTTAGCTCATCCATTTGAAGTTGGTCGTGCGTTTCAATATTATAACGCTCTATCCTCCTTGAACTTACAGGCCCAAACTGATCCCTCTATCTATGGCGAGTTGATTGTTGTTGCAGACGGCTGTGACTTAAGGGTTAGGTCATTTACATGTTATGATGTGAACGGATATCGTTTCCACATGAGAAGCTACGAATAGAATCGACCAAATTGAAGTACCACAAATAGCGGCGTGCTTACGGCCAACACTAATGGGACCGAATATCATGGAAGAGTCCAAGAAATATATGAACTTTCATTTTATGCTTCCCCACATCTTAAACCTATGATATTCAAATGTCATTGGCTCGATCCTAAATGTACTCGACGGACCCCAACAACAATTGGGCTAGTCAAAGTTCGACTGGATTCCGTGTATCCACGACCCGATGTCTATATTGTGGCTTAACAGGCCGTGCAGGTTTATTACCTGTCATACGCCTGCCAAAGCAAAGATGATCTTAAGGGTTGGGAGGTTGTGCAGAAGGTAGCACCACACGGTAAACTACCTGTCCCAAACGATGAAGATTATAACTTGATCAACCCAAACACATATGAGGGAGAGTTTTATCAAGAAGAGGGGCTACCAAGTAGTTTTGTGATAGACCTAATCGCAGCTATGTGAATGGAAGTAGACAATGAAATGGTTAATGACGACGACGGCGGCGATGAGGTGGAAGATTTGAAGGACTTAGAAATGCTTGATCGATTGGCGAAGGACAATGAAGACAACATTCCTCCTTCGGATTGTCTTCATTATTTAGACAATTTTGGAAGTGATGATGAGAGGACAAACGCGTGCCGGCTAATCCCAACAATGATCCCGATTACTTCTAAAACATGTAATACTATGTTCTTTTTTGTAATTAAGTTTTGTTTATTCTACAAATAATTCTAATAATGTCTTGTTTATATTTTGATTATAGGTGATTAAAGAAAGATGGTGAGCGCACGTCGGGGAGGACGACGGGTAGGGTCGAACCGGAGGTGGAGGAAGACTGGCGTCAGATGCCCTTGTCCAACTTTTACAGCCCGTCACAGGGGCACGACGATGGGGAGGGGTCGGACAGGAGGACGAGGAGGACCGGCGGCCGTAGGCCCAGGAGGCTGGTGTCTCCCACGCCGGTCGCAGAGGACCGAGGAGGATGACGACGAGGAGGTGCTGGTGGACCGGACGCCCTCGTGAGCGTGAGCAGCAGCGGCGTTCACCGGGCGAGAACGACGACGACGACAAGGAGGATGTGTCGGGACGGCTCAAAGTGGTTCGGCGGAGGTGGCAAAGGTGATGAAGGTCTACTTGCGAGGCCCCTCGTGACTCTCTCGGACTCCGCTCCCTCACAACCGCCCAGTGATTCGCCCCCAAGGGCCAAGCTAAGTAACTTTACATGTCTTACTTCAATTTGATTGTCGAGAGAAACTAATATTTTCTCTTACTTGTGCAGAATTAGATCATTCTGCTGTCGGGCGGTGGCTCACGCAAACCCTCCCGGCATTATTGGGCTTCTGGCGGCAAAGCACTCCCCGGTATTGTCATGTACCACGAGCGGACAAAGCTGGCCTACACATGGGACCACTATACTACCAGGGCACCAAGCCGACGTACACCCACAAGGCAGAGCGGGTGCTGAACGAGTTTTGGGTAAGTCTCCCTCGCACAAAGTTTTTCCAATACATCACATTTATTTGATGATACAATGAATGTGACATCATATTTGTATACATGATTTCTTTCAATGCAAGGATGGCAAAAGCAAGGCTAAGGCGGATAAGGCACTTGAGGTAGCTCGCAAAAAGCGCGTCACCGACATGCATCACGAGGTGAAGCACCAGGCCATCATGACGTACAACACGACGGTGCTTGGCAGGAGGATAGGGAAGGAAGAGGCAAGAAAGGAGATGTTGACCCGTGAGCAGTTTATAGAGGTACATGAACATCATTAATATTGCTTCATTTTGAGATTATGTATGTTTAGTTTGATCTTCTCATCTATCAAATAATTCATGACGTGTAGATGATTCCCAGGTAGATCCGCGGCCATACCGGCTTTGGGAGATGGAGGTGGACAGGTGGTTCACGCAGGCGCACCACGACGCACATGAGGCTACACGGGAGCGGCGCTAGATGATGACCGGTCCAGCACACCACCAAGGCAGCCGGAGCCTTGCGGAGTACAGAGAGTTATGGGTACGCAGTTTCTTTTATTGATTCGGAGGCTCAAAAATTTATCGGTCCAGCACACTAATCCTCTTCCTTTATTTCTTGCAGCTTTACAGCACATCCCGGCAAGGACTGCAATGACTTCTAGGCCTATTGCATGTTGCACAAGGGCAAGGTGACGTCTCGACGTTTCCTACGAAGTGAACGACCTGCCCGAGGCGCACAACAACCAGAGTGTCGGTACCGGATCGCTGAGTACATGGCAGCGACTAGGCAGAAATATGGGGAAGGTTACAATCCAGGCGCTCATGACATTGATACAGACATCGTCATGGGCTTGGGAGGAGGCAAGAAGCACAAGAGGTTGTGGATTGGCGATGGCATCATCGACAGCTCCGGCCTCAGATTGGCCGACGTCCGAGCACGGAGGGCGGAGTCTGACCCTCCCATGCAATAAATGTGAAGATGGAGCATGCTCCCATACACTATGAGGCCAAGTCGACGAAGGACCGGTTCCTATGAATGGAACTCGGGTCGAAGAAATAAAGAACTTGTGGAGAGGCAGACAGATAGAGCCACGGGGACAATGGCTCACCAGGTGTTTCACTAAGAGAACCCGCAGTGTGCGTTTCAAAGCCGCTCCCATGCAATAAATGTGAAGATGTAGCATTCTCCCATACACTATGAGGCCAAGTCCATGAAGGACTGGTTCCCATGAATGGAACTCGGGTCGAAGAAATAAAGAACTCATGGAGTGGCAGACAGAGAGAGAGAGTGTGGGTCGGTTAATTTTTTTTCTATTAATAACACGGGGCGCATAGAGTCCTTCCCGATTCCAAACATTGTGGGCTGAATAATGGATGACGTCCAATCATCCGTGGGGCCTAGGTAAGACCCAAGGTCGGTTCAATATAATGTGGACGCTCTAAGAAGATTATCTTCTCATGCAGATCAAGAAAATCCTCGAAACCTGCCTCACCCATTAACAGCGGCATCGTAATCCTGAGACGGGAGTTGGCCACAGACCTGTACTTTGGTGATGAATAGTCAAGGAGATTTTTTTACCCTAAGCCCCTAAAATTCGTCCCTCTAAACGCAAGCCTAGGGATCAAACTCAGGCCCTAGAATGCCTTGGGAGCGCTCAACCACTTGGGCAACCGTGCTCTATGTAACTGATAAACAGTTCTGGCTGCTTCTAGCTATACTATAGTTGATTCTAACCAGGTTTCAACGAGGGTGTATAAAGTCTCGCTAGAATTTACAGGGACACTACGAAATATTACCTCAATTCCAAATTATAAGATGTTTTGGCTTTTCTAGATACTTTTCTTTTACTATGTATCTAAACATAGTGTATAACTAGGTGCATAGCAAAAGAAATATATCTAGAAAAGCCAAAACGTCTTATAATTTGGAACGGAGGGAGTATCATCCATCTCTACAAATCAATTTTCAGGCTATTGTTTTGGTCGTCTCTTAAAATAGACCAAGGAAGCAAGATTTTCTACAAGTGGCTGGCTTTGTCAATTGTATTTGGAGTGTTCCATTTCAGAAGGGTGATAGTGGTCTCCTTAGAGAGGCATCTGTAGAAAATTCTTGATAAAACCACATCTACCAAAAAGAAGAGCGTCTCGAAAAGTTATCTAATTTTTAAGTAGTGCAAGCTACTGTAAAAACTATATAATATCTTTAAGTAAAAACCGAGCACTTATCAACAAGTAGGGTACTGACCAAGCTACTTATTAACTACGAACCATACCCCGAGTAAGTAAAGAAGTACGTACCACAGATGTGCCACGCTGAACAACTACGAGCCTCTGCAGAACAACTAGAGGTACTTGGTTTTCCATACGGATCATGTCTCCCACCATAGTTCCCCACAAATTATCACTGCTGCTGTTACTAAAGATGGGGTCGTTCGTCGCATAATCCTTGTCCACTTTCCCTTGTCTTCCGAGAAATCGCGCTCTCATCCACTCCAACAAGAAGCAGCCGTCCATAACCATCACCTCCACGAAGCGAGCCTTGTTTGCTCCACGCCATTTTACATCGTCCAGGTCATTGTACGCAGCTTGGAGCTCATCTGCCACTTCATCGATGGTTGCGATAAAGTCCTGTATAGGCTTCCCAGACCGGTTCACCATGTACAGCACCGCCCGGCGCTTGTGCTCCTCCATGGGCAGGAGATGGGGCTCGCCATGGTGTAAGGGGCCCAGTGACACGAACCGAGGGCTGTACGCCTCGCTATTGGTCATGTCCTTCATATACTGTGGCACCCGATAGATCGCATGTCGACTCCACCGCGCCCTCTCCACCAAGGGCTTGGGGTCCTCGAGCATCTTCTCCATCTCCACCACCCAGCTGCTACTGCAACTTCCCTCCTCCATGATTCCGGTGGCGCCTGACTCTGACGCCTTCATCAGCTTCTTGCTGGCTCCATCATAGTGCTCTGGCATCTTGTCCATCTCGATCTCCGCCACCAAGCTGCGGCTACCACTCGCCTTCCCGTTGCCTGCCCCAGTCAAAACTGAACCCTCCATTAGATCTACTACTTGCACACTACACGTAGCACCGTCGACTTGATTTGTAGCTGAGTCATGATTGCCTTATGCGTTAGCTCGGGCATCTGCTCATCAGGTCCCCTCTATATACTGCTACATGCCCAAAGCGTCATAATATTAGTTATATTATTTTGTGTACTAGCGTGGTCAAGCGCGGTGGGTAGTACAGCCATTGTCGTCGGCTGCTCCTAGTCACATGGTACAGCCAAACGGGCCCGTCCCATTGTCATACCATGTGTGTGTCTCCCAGGTCCCCATTGCATGCATTATATATACTAGCAATATGTCACAAGGACGGGGGTACATATCATCCTCGTCAGCAAGCACGATCCGCCGTCATGTCCTTGCTCTCCCTCTCAAATCTTTTGGTCGCCCCAATATCGACGGGATCCTCGTCGGCAAGCATGTCCCATGCGTTTACAATGGCCACTTGATCCCGACGTACCGCAGCCGCCACAGCCATGTCGTGCGGCGGATAGAGGTGGTAGTCGTTTCGGTCTAATCCAATATATGGCAAGTCATATCTTCTAATTTGATGATTGCTTCCCATGATTTTCTCATGGTGACACGATAGTTCAGGTTACACATTTTGAGGCCACGATCAACACCTTCATAAGTCGTATGGGACTAATACAACAAAACGAAACATAGAACATACGTAATATAATTACAGGCTAAAATAACAAACAAACGGATCAAAGCAACCGGGCTCGCGGAGATTTAATAAATGGGCCCAATAGCCTAGTTCTTGTCGGTCTAGGCGGGCTCTACCGTGGACTCGTTTTGTTGGTCTTGACCTCTTGGGGAACTAAAATTATATTTTATAATTTTGAACCATGGGAGTACTAAGAGCATCTTCAAGAGTTTGCCAAATTTTTCTTGGCAAATCTTAAGTTTTGCAACTTGTAAGAAGATATGCCAAGTAAAAAAAAAAGAGCTCATCTTTAACAGCTTTTAACATAATTCACTTGGCAAACTCGGATCTAACTTAAATCAGGAACCCTGATAGAGAAACAAAATTATTTTTATGCCCTTCCACCTCTTAAAAACTTACATTTGGAACCCTAATACAAACGAAGTTATGTTTATGCTCTTCCACCTCTTCTGATACGGACAAATGCGCCGTGCATACGAAAGGCCGGTGTATATATATATGTCTTGCAAGGAGGCTCTTTTTCCGAACTTGGGATAAATGACAACCTGGGATGGGAAAATGTAGGAGAAAGTTTTTTCTGTTTTTGCCGGAAAAATAAGAAGGCAACCTGGGATGGAGAACTGTTGGAGATACTCTAAGCAAGCGAAACCAAGCAAACTATGAAGAAATGACTTAAATGTGTAAATATAGTATGTTTTAATTAAAAAATAATCTGTTAATTTTATTTTGTGCAATGACCTCTGTTAAGGATCTTATATATGTAAATAAGGATCTCATCGTACTTGCCGATTTGGTCAATCTCTTCTAGGCGTTTGCTTCAAGGCCCAAGTACACAGCTTTTGGGCTTGAAGATTTGGGCTGAATCTTGCCGTCCATCGACAGGATACGTATAACTACGGAAGACAAGATTTGGGACAGGTGATGTAACCCCATAAGCGAGTCGTAGTAATCACCGAGAGCTAACGGACGGAACTTTCACTTGCGGACAGAAATTTAAGACAGATTGGCAGAAATTTTTTCTTTTTAATATTAGGTATAGATATAGATATATACGTATAGATAGATATAAATAGGTATGGTGGAAGGAAAAAGGGTGAAAAAAAGAGGTGGAAAAAGCCCGGTGAAAAACCCGGTGGAAAAAGCCCGGTGAAAAAAGCCCGGTGAAAAGCCCGGTGAAAAAGAGGTGGGACTGAAATTTTCTCTCTTTATTAGTAGGTATAGATATAGATTATGGTTCAGCGGGACGGGGGCAACGTCAACGCTGTCAATACTTTATGGCATGGTGGATGTAGTAGTAGGTGGGATTGATGTAAGCAGGTTTGTTTGTCAAGTAACCTGTAAAAACTAAACCTATTGGTGGGTTCGATGACAACACCCCTTGCCTTGTATGGGCTCTCATTGTCATGGAACCATCTGTCCCTCTCCTACCAGCTTCTCATTAAGCCAGAGTGCTTGGGCACATCTTGTACCACTAGTAACGAAATGATTTTTGATGCCTCCTTTTTTTCCGTGGCGGGCATCTTGTTTGCCCGCCACGGTTAATCCCCATGATTAACCGTGGACGGGCCATTTTAATTTACCGTGACAGGCAGGTTTACCTGCCACGCAAAATAGATTTACCGTGGCGGGCATCCTAAAAGGCCCGCCACGGAAAATCGACAGCCCCAAAAAGGCCCACAATAATCGTATTCTCGGTATAAATAGCGATACTTAGGGTTCAGCTGCACTAGCCCATTCCACTTCTCACCCAAAGCCGGCTGCATCTCTCTTCTCCTCCGCGTCGGTCTCCCTCGCTCCCGAACCTCAGCCGTCCCGCATCGATCTCCGACGCCCTTCCTCCTCCCGGGATCCGCTAGTGGCTGGGCTCCTCTCGCTCAGGTGGATCCGGTGGCGCGCGTGAGGGCAAAGGCGGCTTCAGCGTGGTGGTCGGCGCGGCACACCTTCTCAGCGCAGCGTGCTCGGCGGCGACGCTGGCTGGGCTCAGCGTGGGGTCGGCGGCGCGGGCTTCCGCAGAGGCTGGATCCGTGGCGCCCGGCCGGCGGTGCCATCCTCCGCGCCGGATTGAGACAAGGGCGCCCGCAAGGCACAAATTCCTAGATGCGCGGGTGGCGGATCCGGCCGGAACCACGGCGGTGCGGATCGGCGGCAGGCCGGCGGCTTCGAGAGCCAACCACAGCGCGGATCGGCGGCGGGGGTTCGGGGAGGGCGCGACAGCGTGGATCGGCGAACAGCTCAATGAAACGACGGCGGCGGATCGGAGCCTAAAGACCGCCGGTGGACCGCGGATTGGCCCGGACCGGTTGGGTGGGCTTTTTTTTTTTCTTTGGATTTACCGTGGCGGGCACATTTCGCCCGCCACGCAAAAAGAATTATTTTCCGTGACCTTGTGGGGGTGGGCACTCTTGCCCGCCTCCAAAAATAGAAAACACCCGCCACGCAATGTACATCTCGAAATCGCCACCAAGCTGCTACTACTCTCACCTTATCCTTCACTTCCTCAGGCCATCATAGAACCCTTCTCCGTAGAACCTCTATACATGCAGTGTTGCACAGACACCTGATCTCGATTTGGTTTCCTGTCTAGTTTCCTAATGTCTTTGCGCTCAATCCACTTTGCACATTGGGGCCTTGATGATTCAAGCATGCGTGTATATATATATATATATATATATATATGTATATATATATATATATATGTATATATATATATGTATATATATATATATATATATATATATATATATGTATATATATATATATATGTATATATATATATATATATGTATATATATATATATATATATATATATATATATATATATATATATATAGGGGTTCCCAAAGGGGCGGGTTGGGCTTGTTATCTATAGTAGTAGTGCACCTAACCAATGATTAAATCAGAAAAAGATAGGTGCACTGATCATTCACTTTTTGGAAAAGGGGGTCTGGGGGAAAACCTTTTTAAAGGTTTGACCGGATACCCTTTCCAAGCTATCGCCAAAAACAACTAACTTCCTTATCCTTCTACACCCCGAGGGGCCTTTCCGTATAGCGTCGCGTCGTTAATCTGTCCGCAGGCAAGCCCCACGAGGGGACTTACCAGTAGCCTCTTTCCGCCTAGCTGGATGGCGAGTCCCTTCGGAAGAGTAACTACAATCTGTGCCTTCTTGTCCTTTGTCTCTCAAGTCTCTAACCTTTGTTCTTGCCGGGGAATGTATAATCAACTAGATACTCTAGATCGATTAGATTTGCCATTATCCCCGGGGGATGATTGCGGATGGGTTCTTATGGCTCCTCCTAAGCTAGGTCAATCGACAAGAAACGGGAACCTTGAGCCAGCCATAGAGGTTGTAATTCCATGACCACGCATCTAGCTGACGGGATTCGAACCCACCCAGGTGGATCTCACCTATTTGTAGAAGTAGGTGGCTAGCACTAACTCATGTTATCACAGCAGGAAACAACTGTTATTGAGAAAAAGGGTTCACATATCACTCTACTCAATTTTTTTATCGATGATTTGGATTGCAAAAACGATCATAATCGCAATAAATCGACTCTTTATCAACAGATATCGCCATTCATTGCCAATATCTATAGAATCAACAGACTGCAGTTTTAGCGCAATTATTGCTAAATAAACTACCCGCTCTAGTACCGCCTATATCGATAGGCAAGGATATGCCCTGTATGTTTCTACCTTCATATCTGGAACAATAGGATTGCCTAGTTTTACGAGCTATAAGCGAGGTAGGGTTCTAGAGAAAACTCTTCAATGTATAATTACATAGATAAGGATATAAATCATACACTGTTTTCGTACCGCTAATAAATATGTGTTCGTCTCCCTGCAACATCATGAAACTGAATAAAACTTACCCGATATAGTATCTGACCAGCGGGAGGAATTCCTCTTTATAGTCAAAGCAATAACCCAAACCCAACTTGCCAGGTTGGGAAGCCATATAGCTAGTGAGATAAGGGAAGGGAGATCTTCCCCTTGGGAAGACGACCAACCTATGGGATAGAACCCTGCCTAAGCGCTACCCTGAGATTGGACTCAAAGGGTAGTAAGATCATGAGTAAGATCATCCCCGGGATGCCACTGTTCTTCATATCAATATGAGGGATAGATAGGATCTATACTCATATTGATACAATGTAAACAATCAATGCTATGATTGATTGTTTTTAGCAAAGAATTCTACTCCCCTCCCGGGGGAGGAGGGAGAGGGCTCTGTTCCCTCAGCTCTGCTTCCCGGAAAGATAAGGAAGTTGTAATCCTTAGTCTGGGTTTTCGGGAAGCATAGCTGAGTGATGGAAATCATATGTATCAATGAGATCGAGGAACAGAGAGAGAAGCCTTGATGACAAGAGAGGCTTTTCTATCCCTCGATCCAACAATTACCACCCCTAGAGGGTAAATAAAAATCATATAAAAGAAAGAAGAGCTTCACATCCGACCCTGGAATCACTAGGTTTGCTCTATCGATTGACCGCATCATAGTTAGGATAGGCTGCCCTTGAACAAGGTATGTCTTTGCCTCAATATGTTATGACGGAGTGCAGGCCGCACCAGAAATGGTAAGTGAAGCCAATCGGTTGTGAACTAGTTTGTTTTCGTAAAACCATCTAAGGGGCGATAGAAAACCGGAAATCCAATCCAGCGAGTGGAGAGATTGAAGCGAGTGTAATACTTGTCAAATATAAGTAGTGTCAAAGCCAAACGCATCCATAGTATAGAGTACCCGCGTGAGAATGAACGGTTCGAGTCCATCCAAGGGGCAATGGTCGCTCAGAGGTTTGCATAAAGGTATGTTTCAACGAATCATGATGTTGGCTGGGAGTCCCCTCTTCGTCGGAGAGGGAAGCGCTGTACAAGAGGGTTGAGAGTCCTATAGCAAAGCAAGTTCTTTGGTTCTAGAAGAGAGGATGTGCTTTCCGCATTGAAGTTAGGATTGAATGAATTAATTGTCCGAAACCCTACTTGTGAATGAATATCTCCTGTCCTTTGGCATCCCAGTGAAGAAGTTGACTTACTTCCGAATGAAGCGAACTCTGAATAAGGTTTTCAGATCGACCCAAAAATATATTATTTATTGTAAGTGAACGGAGAAAAAATCCAAAGTCTTTAAAATAGGACGGACAGGCTGCTCCCTCTTGAGGTTGCAGGATCTGTAGTGACATCTTCTCCCCGATGTGCAATTGGAGGCACTTGTGCTAGTTGCTGCATCTTCACCGATATCATTTATATTTCCATCTTCCTGCACTTGGTTGACAAACCCTGAAACCATAACACAGATTTCAATCTGCTCTTGGAAATCCTCGAAACCCATTCCATATCCAATCTATGGACTACCACCCATATCTCCTACTATCGACCCACCACTGGATAAGCGAAGAAGTACTGCGAGATAAAGTAAAGCACGGATATTGGAGTTGATGAGTATGAGTAAAAAGTAAGTAAGCTTACAGGCGGGCCGGCCATACCATATTTACGATTACTAGTTAAGGCTTTTCGCATTTCGCTTGGTTGAGTCTGATAACGCATTATAAATTGTCAATTTGCAACTTATTATGGACCCACAGCATTCTAGAGTCAAAGCTGTTTTGAGAAACAAATAAAATAGAAAAGCAAAACCAGCACAAGGCTTATCTCCTCTCCTAAAGAATTCTATTTTGATCTGCAAATAAACAAACAGTTATCGCCAAGCATTTCTTTGAACGAACTTTTCATTCTTATGATTGATCACCGCTCCTTTACTCATAGGTTTATTAAAAGTGAATACAGTAGTCTGGTACATTATTGTACTTGAGAGCTTCCAACATAGTGTACTCATTATGTTACGAACTATAAAGGAAAGGCTTCCAACAGAAAACAGAGTATCAGATTTGGCAGTTACGGAACTAAGCGAGTAAAGAGACAGCAGGCCATCGGTCATGATTCAATAGGATGGACTTCCCTTGAACTTGATTGAATATTATGTATTGAGGAATACTTGGGATCAACGCCTTAAGCGGACATACAGAAATATACAATGCCTAAAGATACACTATTGTTGATGATGCTTATCCAGAAAAAAGGGTTTTGGATATGAAAATTCTCATTAAGGCTAGCTACTCAAGGTAGGTAGAGAGTAATTCTCCGAAAGAACTACTAGTCAAATATGTAGGTAGGGCTTGGGCAAGTAAGTAAAGTAGGCATGAGTTATCTTTTTCCTACGGCCTACCGATTCAATCTATTCGGACAAGTAAATAAGTCTGGGCATTCCTTCACTTGATTTTGATCGACTAAGAGTTCTCGGGGTGTCGACTTAGCTATTTGCCGAGAAACAAGCACAGCCTTCTACCCATTATATCGACGATTAAGTAGAGCTCTTACGGGGGCAAGGTTACCAGGATACGACCGTTCCGCAATAGAACATGGCACTAATGTATCCCCTATGGTCCCAGCACCTATTGATCAATACCGAAATCATAACATTAACATTTCTCTATGATAATTTGAGATTGCTCTACCGGACTAGAGTCGTAAGTGTTGACTCATGCGAGTCACTCCTTCACCACTTTGACTTCTTGGCTTTTCATTGGCATCCGTCTTTCACTTAAGCTAAGCCATTGGCATGACCATTCATTCTGCCTGATCGTCTTACTCTTTTTTCTACAGCAGCAAGGATCTCGCAATCTATGGCTCAGAAAGCAGGTTTCTACTGGTTAATGCGTTCCACCCTATTGATGACAGCTAATGTTACTAAAAGCTTAGATGAAGAAAGAGCTTCTGAGGGAAGGCTTGTTGGCTTTGGTTGTTGGCGTGGATTATCTTGTTAAGCTCTGCAGGGATGGTGAGCGTGAAGAACTATCATCAAGGACAAAGAAAGACAGCTCTCAAATGGATTTGCTGGTCTATGATGACCAAGTAGAAGCATCCGTTCCACATAGGTGAGAGCCTAGTCTTGCATAGGCGCAAGCTCTTCTCAAAAGAATTTCGTTTATAGGATTCCGTCGTCCATTTGTTTTGTTTTGAATTGACATAGAGAAATGTTTTGTTTTGAATTGACATAGAGAAATCTTTCTCGCGTTCCCTTAATTCAGGAATAGGTGGCAAAGGCTACTTGTTCCTTGGCGGACTATATATAAAGGAAAGGGGTTATTTTTCCTTTACGGCAATAAGAGTTGATTCCTTGCTTGTAGTTTTTGATTGATTCCGTGTATTTAACATATTTAAGAGTGGTTAGAGAGAGAATCAATGTTTAGTAGTAGGCCCCGGTTCACCAGGTTCTACCACTGTTTGGCCCAATCATAGTCAAAATCTGAGTTTGATCCTGGCTCGGAAGGAACGCTAGCTATATGCTTAACACATGCAAGTCGAACGTTGTTTTCGGGGGAGCTGGGCAGAAGGAAAAAGAGGCTCGTAGCTAAAAGTTGTCTCGCCTCGCTTCAAAACTACAGGGCGCGCTACGGCTTTGACCTAACTCCGCTTCTTTGGAATCGGGATAGTTGAGAACAAAGTGGCGAACGGGTGCGTAACGCGTGGGAATCTGCCCGAACAGTTCGGGCCAAATCCTGAAGAAAGCTCAAAAGCGCTGTTATATATATATGCTCAAGTAACCTGTATAAACTAAACCTTGTGGGTTCGAGGACAACACCTCTATCCTTCGTCTGGGCTCTCGTTGTCACGGAACCCTCTCCTACTAGCATCTCATGGACCACGGAGTTTTTTTAGAGTTTATTAGATCAACCACACGGAGTGCTTTGGCATGTTGCGCATATTGCCACATCTGCCATCAAGCTACTACTATCACCGCCTGATCAGCCATACCGAACACTCCTCCGTTAGAACCTCTTGTTGGCAGTCTAGCACAACCACCCACTCGGTTTAAAAGGGCCCGTTTTCATACCTGGATCTAAGCATGCGCTTGAACTTCACTATGCCGGAAATCGCTATCGGTGACGCCTCGATTAGTGACACAAAAAGAAAACGCGTCACAGATAGTCTATCCGTGACGCGGGTTCAACACACGCGTCACTGATTAGCGGTTGCCCATGGTCCAGGCCTAAGACGCGTCACTAATAGTATCATATCCGTGGACGCCGGGTTAATCTAACGCATCGAGAAACAAATTTGGTGACGCCGTATTTTAAAGGCGTGTCACGAGATATAGTAAGCACTATCAGTGACACGTGTTAAGAAGACGCGTCACAGATACTTGGAGTGACGAGTTTATTTTAGACGCGTCACTGATAGGACGGTATATCAGTGACGCTTTTATACTACACGTTGTTGGGGAGGGCGACCCTCGCGGCACCGGCAACCTGCCGAGCCTCGCAACGGCAGGCCAAGGAACTCAACACATGTCTAACTTATCCGACACTGCAGGCGTTCCCTGCGAAGTGACCTTCGCTAAAGCGGAAGGCCGACGGAGGCCCCCTGGCGTTCTTGGGCTCCGTTGCCCACCGTGGAGAAGGCGCCTCGCATCCTCCATTTGCGGGGAGAAATAAGTCACGAGGCATCGAGCGGAGGGGTGATCCGGTCGAAGATGCGAGTCGGCGGCGGGACAGCCCGGCCCGAGAAGGGGACACCACGAGGCCGGTCCGCTCGGGGCAAAGGAGCCGGCGGTGGGGGAGGAAACCCTAGAAGGCGATGGCGGCCCAGAGCCGCATGTGCGTTTACTGAAATACCCCTGTGAGGGTAAAATACCTATTTGCCCCTGCGAGGGCCCCGATCGATGCGATACACACCTTGTACCCTAATGTAAGCGGCCCCGACCCCTCGGCTTCCTATAAATACCGAATGCGGGCACAGTGGAAGGGGTCGGTTGGTGGCTGAGTTCATGGCCAGATAATTGAATTAATGTCCTGGGCACCCTCGCAAGTCTCGTTCCTCCGCTAGCACCCGGACCTCCGAACGCCCATACCCCCGGCAACACCAGCGAGGGTAAGGCCGAGCGGAGGCCCGCTCGAGTCAAACCGTTCTGCTTCGCTTCGTACTCGTTTTTCTTTTCACCTGTGGGAAACCCTCACCCCTCCTCCCGCCACCTCCGGTAGCGAAGGTCAGAGGGGCAGGAGTGAACCCCACACACGTGTCACTGATAATATTGTGACGCATGTTATGTAGACGAGTCACGGATAGGTAGATATATCTGTGACTCATTTTGCTAAAACGCGTCACAGATATTTGGTTGGAAAATCGGGCCGCAACTCTGCTTGGGGCGAGGCCCATCTCAACGTGAGAGTCCCATCTGTACTCAAAAAAACGTGAGGCCCATCTCAACGTGAGGCACCGCCGTCTAGACCCCTCCAGGCGCCGCAACCCCAGCCCCGCCGTCCGTCGCTCCCCACCGGGCCACCGCCCGCCGCTCCTCCCTCCGACGGGCACTGCCGCGGCATCTCCCCACCGACGGCCACCGCCGCCGCGATCCCAGCCCCCGCCGGGAACACGCCCGCCACCACGGCGACCGGCCGCCACGAGCCCGGCGACGCCGACCAAGAAGAGGCCTGCAGCCGCCGCCGCGCTGGCCACCACCCCGGCGCCCGTCGCGGCGCCGCCCAATTCCACCCGAAGGTGTCCCCTCCCGCGCCAGCCCCAAATCCGTCTGCGCTGCTCATCGTCCTGCAGGACCTGCCTCAACGTCACGCCACCAGCCGGCGTCCACACTCCATTCCTCAACTCGCAGACCACAGGTGCTCCCTCTCGGCCTCTGCTCCCCCTGCGTTCTCCTCATGATCCTGACTGTTCTTCTCCTTCTAATCCCTTCTTTCTCTGTAAAATCGCTAATCAGGTTCATTTTATTGGTCCAGTTCTCCGCATCTAGGATCTTGGGGACATTTCTGCTCCCCTGTTACGTTGGTTGGAGGATGGTCAAGAGCAGCAGCATCTAGGATCGCCGAGCAGCACATCTGGGCAGCCAACGACCACGCGTTCAACTGCAACAACTGGAAGATGCTGTGGCTGATGCTTGCCAAGCATTCCAAAAAGGCCTGTTCTACTTTATGTGCAAAAGGCCTTCACCAAATATACCAGCAAAGACTTTATAATGTTTTCCTACAACTCTGGTGGTTTAGATGGTTTTCATTGGATCGTCGTGATAATAGTTCAAAAGTGGAATAAGGTCATATACCTTGATCCCAACAAATCTGCAAAACAGGATTTCAGCATGTTAATGTTGTTGATTGACGAGTGAGTTGGTTTTCTTACCTACTATTGACTTGTCTCATAAGTATCAATATCATTAAACGAACATAACGAGGCATATATGTGTGTGTGCTGTACTCTGGCTTGCAGGGCTTTTGCAACACACACAAGCAAGATGAAAGGCAGATCGCCATTGACACACGCTGTTAAATATGCTGTAAGTGCTTCCACAAATAAAAATCAGTATTTGTATTGTGTTCAACTTCTATTTTCAAATGATTGTGTGTCCTATATTTATTTCTCGCAGTGCCACCAAGATTCTAGCAAGTTATTATCCGGCTTCTATGCTGCACACCATTTGATTATAGCTATGAGAAAGACAAACTTGGAATGCTCTGAGGTACATGTGCTGCTGCTCACCTCTCAATTTCCATGTGCTCATTTTCTGCCTTTTGTCTGTGAATCATCAGTGTGCTTGAATGAGAGCTTTGTATTTTCAGTTAGAGGTCCTGAAGTAATAGATGGTTGATGTGTATCTTATTTACCCTTTCTTCAGATATCAGTAACATGGTATTTGTAGTATGTGACACTTCCAGTACTGAATGTTCAGGAATACTTGTTGGGGGAATTGGGATGCAGTTGGCTTGGATAGGTCTAAGTGGACTTGTCTCATCACGAACCTTTTTTATTTTGTTATCCCTATTGAAGTAGCCCTTATGTGGTTATGCCATGTCATACAAGTGTAGGTCCAGTGATGTGTTAAATATGTCTTTCCAACTTGTCTATTTTTGAGTAATTTTTTTAGATAAAATGCAGTTTAATTACTCCATTTGCTCTCAATTAAGTAGACTGAAAATTGTAGGTGTGTCATGTTTCGTTATGACCAATAATTAATTAATTACTGTATTAATATGTTATTAATTTTTGTAATATACAAAAGAGCATAACCATATAGGCAATAAATTATCTTGAATATGAATCTAATGATATCAATTCTAATTTGCATTATGTCACGCCCCAAAGGATGGGGCCCTGGGGCCAGGCCCACGGGGCCGCGCGCCCGGGGGGGCGCGCCTCGCCCCGCGGGCGCGCCGCCGCCGCTGCCTGCCCCCGCGACTTCTTCAATTAAAGTAAGAGTTGGATTAGATAAGAATCAAGTCTTTTTTGTGTGAAGGAGATATTCCACTCTATAAGGAAATCTCCTATTAGGAAATAAATAAGGATTGCTTGCAAAAAGGTATTCCAACTCTATAAGGAAACCTTTAGAGATTGCTTTGGATACAGGTCCCATAGGAGGGCCATATAAATAGGGAGGATGTAATCTCTTAGAGGCAAGCAATAAAAAGAAGTATTTTTTCCTTCTCCTAGCCCTAACCGCCGCCTCCACCCCTCTCCCGCCCGCCGCCTCCCACGCACGGCCACCACCGCCGCCGCCAAGGCCGCCCTAGGGCGCTGGCGGTGTCGCCGCCGCCCTCCTCAACGCTGGGCCGTGATGGCCTAGTATCCGGAGACCGGGGACGATCCACCCACCACCATGGACGCCGATTCGAAGAAGGTGCTGACCGATCTCGCCAAGCGAGTTCAACACCATCAAGACCCGCCTCGACACGCTTGCCCATCAAGTCTCCATCCTCTCCCGGCATCGATCCGGCGGAGGAACGCAAGCGCAAGGTCCTCATCGACATGGAGAATGACATGAAGTCGGGCATGGAGACGTCCGCACGCGCCTACCTCAAAGCCTACAAGGAGAACGCCAAGACCACCGTCAAAACCGCAGCTAGGAGCGAGAGATGGAGATGAGGCTGGCCGCCATCCTTGGCGCGGGCGCCAAAGACGCCGCCGCCTCCCAAGGGGCGTGCGGCGCCCTCGGGTCCCCGCCGGATCACTTTCCGGGACTCACCCCGCCTGCACAAGCTGTCCTTCCCGACGCATTTACGCCAAGGACGATCCTCTTCCCCGCTCAATCGTTGTGGCAGTTCTTGAGAGGGTAAGGTACGCCACCATCGAGCAAGTCCGGCACGCATCTTACCATCTCACAGAGGAGCACAACGGTGGTACATGCGCCTATCCGGGAGAAGCGGTGACGGATTGGGCATGCTTTTGCCCAATATGTCAACGCGGCCAAAGCCCAAAGAACACCGGGCGCAATCCGCTAGATGAACTAGCATCGCAGCCGCAAGACCCCGACGCGCCGGCGAGTACGGGCGGCGCCGGGCGCTGCGTGGCGCGCGCCGAGCATCTCGACGACCAGAAGCAAGTCAACATCTACACGGCGGGACTCGGTGAGCCACTGAAGACCGACGTCGAGCTGCAGGATCCCAAGGACATGGAGACGGCCATGTCGCTCGCCAGGACGTACGAACACCGCCTCAGCATCCTCTACAACTCCGGCAAGGCGACACAGCAGCGGGGCAGGGCGCCCGCGGTGCTCGCGCTACCCGCAGCACCGACGGCACCAACACTGACAACGCCAGCAACATCGACCCGGCCGTTTAAGTGGCTGACACCGGAGGAGATGACCAAACGACACAAAGGCTGGTGCATTAGCTTCAACTATGACGAGCCCTTGTCACGGGGTCACAAGTGCAAGCACCTCTTCGACATCACCGTCTTCAACGACTACGACGACGACAGGGACGGCACCGCCCAGGACGACGCAGCCAAGGACAGCGCCGATCTGAGGGTCCTCATCAGGGATCCCAACTCCCCGGTACGTGGTGTTCACTCTCTCTACCTCGTCGGGGTGATTTCAGGCACCGGCGTCAGCATCATCGTCGACTCAGGCGCCTCACACAACTACATCGACCCTCGCGTGGTGGCTACAAAGCAGATTCTCGCACATAGCCGGTCGTGTGACGATCACCGCTGGCAGAGGCGCGACATCGACATGCCAGGCCGCCACCTTGTTGGCATTTCTTAGCGTCACCACAAAAGATAAATAATATCCTTAATGACAACGTCAAGAAACGCCAGTGATAGATGGATTCATATATTGCAAAGGTCAATCCACAAGCGCACGGATCTATCATCGTAGCATTTCACCCGGAAGTATTCGGGTATCGTTCATTTATATTTTCCCAAAGGAAGGCATGGTGTAAAAGTCTCTAACATGAGCATGGACAAGATAGTGTGTAATAGACCAAAGTTCATAACAGAGATGTAATGGTAAAGGATAACTTGACACACACACTTGAACCAGCCTCAAGGATAAAGAGAAAATCCTAACACACAAGGAGAAGGCATATGCTAAATAGCTATGTTAAGATAGCAGATATACATGCATGCCTTATACGGTCAGAGATTCTAACTCAAAATAACCTCAATCACTATTGGTTTACTTCGGGCACCGGATCACACCTGGTCTGCCAGATGATGCCGGCCTCCAGCTCTACTCTCTAACTGAACGTGGAGGAGTACAAGGGACGGACAGGGCTGTCACCACCTGCCGCCTACCTCACTACCATGGGCTAAACAACAAACGAATGTAACCTCTAGCCTAGACACCATGTCTACGCTATCAGCTACTACTCTAGCGTCGTACAGGGTATCCCGTCTTCATCAGGGACCCTCTACTAGAGCATCCGCCATGGGGACGGACGACGAACCCGCAAACCGACAAGCAACCAAGACTAACTTAAGAAAGAATTCATCATGGTCTAAACATATATGTATAATACATTTAAGCATAAAGTTCTATATGACAAGATCATAACATGAAAACTATATACTAGTTCATATGCTAAGATCATATTATAGGAACTATACTCTAGTTTATAGCTATATTGATAAATAAAGAACAAGAATAAGATGAAGAGCAAAGCATTGATCGACATAAGGAAAACTATATTGGTCATACCAAGTATCTCCAAGATGATCTTGATCTTCTACATTTTGCCAAAACTCCTAACTTAACCAATAAAAGGAAAAAGAATACAAGTGGAGGGAGAGAGGATCTTGTGTGTTGTGTGTTCTAAAGAGGAGCTCTACCCATCTATTTATACAGGGGAGGAGAGGTCGGTTTCGCACGCAAAGTGTGTTTGCCCCCACGTTCCACCGCTGCTATTGTCGCAGAGAGCCCACCATTCAAATTTGGGCGCGAACGATGATTTTTCGGGGGCAGCCCGAACCTATGGCGCTGGCCATGCCAAAAGTAGCTCCGTTGGGCCTCAAATTTTGCCCGTAGGCCTCGTCGTTAGCTTTCCAATGAGTCCTCGTGCGACATAAAACGGACTCGGATGTGGAAGTTATGCCCAAAAAATACCTGTGGTGTTCTACGCGGTCCAAAGCGGACCCGAACTCTAGTTGGGCCTCCACTTCTTGGTCTTGATTGACGTGATTTGGCTTGTTTGCCTTCCCCTTGGACAAAGCGTAGTTTCTCGATGTGCGCTTTTGGTCTTTATTTGGTGCACTTTTACCTGTTTCCACATTTATACCCGCAAAACATATTTTCTTCGAATACAAGTGGAACTAGGTTAATAGCAAAAGTTTATGTGACATAAGTGTGCAAGTTTCTCATGTTTTAGACCTAGGCGGGCGGTATAAAGTGATCGATTTTGACCGCCAACAACTCCCCAAAGCTTAACCTTTGCTCGTCCCGAGCAAATAGCTAAGTGTTTTGGTTGTTGATTAGGAGTTGCTTCTATGCCGATATAATTCAAGATGTACCATGCTTATAACAAAGTATTCTTTCATTGTTTAAATAAGTTGGCATTTTCATCTATCCGTATTTCCCGAGTCATGCGGGGCTTATAACCTTTTCCAAATTCTTGAGCGATTGCAAGATAGAACGGTTTTTAACAAAAACACTAGTCATCTCTTCTTTGATCAACCATTCATCCGAGTTTTTTTTTTTAAAATAAAACAAGTTCCTCGAATGATTCCACTCGATCACTCAATTTGTATTTGGACTTTTTTCGAGCATATCCTCACTTTATGGTGGCCTACCACTACAAGGTTATTTGAGTGGAGTTTTGGGTAGGTAAAAGTGGGGCATACTTGTATCACTTATATTGCTAAGTCAAAAACCGAACCACATGGAGAAACAAGTCATAAACCTTGACCAAGATGTGCAAGTGTGTGGAATATGAAGCATGAGTGTATATATATATTTTTGGTACTCTATGACATCATGATTCTTCTTTTCAGGTGGTAATGCCTTTGGAAAGAATATGGGCTATCTTTTTTTTTTTTTGACGGGCTTCTTTGGCACGTCATCTTTTATTTTGGACACGTGTCCATTTTTTTTTTCTATCATGCCACTTGGCGTGATTGGATTTTTTTTTTTCGATCATAGCCCATATCTCTTTTGGCATACGAAATGTATGGAGAATAGAGATGTCATAATGATGATGATGCAATTGAGTAATTATTCTTGGTGGACGGAAAAAGTGCATGTTGTGCGCAACTCTTAGTGTAAGAGTTGGCTTTATTTGGTGGGTGTACGTGTGTCTTGATTATGGGAGTATGACAAGTTTCTCAACATAGGTCACAAACAATTTGACAAAGCTCAAAGTTCAATCAAGTAGCAAATGACTAAGGTTTTGACTATGAAGCATGTCATATGGCTCGTAGGTATTTATGATCATTGAGGAACTTTTGCAATTTTTTTTTAATTTTGCAAATGAAATTTTTAGGACGTCAAGTTTCTCTTAGAAAGAATTCATAGTAGGATCCATTTATACCATATCTTATCGTGCAATAACTTAGAAAAAGGATTATGTGTTTGCAAACCCATAACTCATCAAGTTTTTAGGACAAGATAATATTAGCCAATAAACTTAAACATTGGGGAATTCAAAGTTATAAGCTAGGTGCAAACTGAATTATAGACAGAAAGCAACTATTCATCATTTCAACTTTAGAGAAACTTAAGCATTCCTAAGTCACATATAGGAGTGGAATAAATATTTTTGTTGTTTTTATCATATTTTTTTTTTTTAATAAAGGAAAATAAATGAATTAGGGAAATTCGGGAAAATGCATACTTACCTCTGCGGGGGGTCCTCCCCCAAGCTAGCTCGTGGCCTATGCATTAGGGTTTTACCCCATCGTTCTCTAGAAGTTCTTTCTCTCGCCTCGTGGTTGTGCCCACGGTGATGTCCATGAATTTTGCCGGTATCGGGTGGTGTCGCCGATTGATAATCGCACAAAGTTGTTAGGTGTATTTTGAATCTTACCCGTGCGAGATCTTATGCCTCCGATGCGTGTGTCGAGGTCTAGGATCGCCCGAGGGTCCACCGTGGAATGGCGTGATAAAATGGGTGGTGGCATTCCCTTAGAATCGAACGACTATCCGTGCGTGTCCTGCTTCATCCATCGCCCTCCTCCATGATGACCTGCGAGAGAAAGAGAACTCCCCTGCGTGCTTCCTCCGACCCAACCGTAACGAAGGTGAGTGACGGGATTTATACAAAGAGAATTCGGGTTAGGAAGCGGAATCTCAGCTTGTATATCCCGAAGATAATAAATGAGTTTCTCATTGTCATTTTCATCAAGTTTCAGGTGATGCCCTTGTATCAAGGATTGCACCGTGATCTCAATGCATGGGGTAGGGATGTATATCACTTCCTGTCCCTCCAGCACACTGACACCTCGGGCAATCCGTGTCACAAGGGATGCGCAACAGATAGCAGTAGTGTGTTTAAAGTTGTCTAGAAAACATTTGGTGTATCAGGGCATAAAGGCAGTGAAGTTCAACACTTAAATATAACAAAAATCTTGCCTAGAAAACAATGTCATGGCCATCCATTTATGCACAAACTTTAAAGAAGGGTGATGGAAGTTTGCATTAACAGGGGAAGACTTTGCTGTAGTAGGTATTAAACCAGAAATTTCTCTCTATGACGATTAAAAACTCTTAAGAGAATAGTTCAGGTTTGTAGAGCAATTCTTAGTATTAAAGCCTATGAATCTAGCAAGTTCTCCCCAGGTGCAATAAAGATTTTTTTTTAAATAGTCGGAAAGTAGCACCTTTATTATGAGTTTTCAAGGAGCATAAAAATTGGATGGTAAGAAGTGGAGACCCTTCTTCATTAAGGGGGTCGATTTCTGTCCAAACAACAGAGTTCCAAATGAGAGGGAATTCGAAATCCATACCTGGCTTGGCGAGGGCCTCGGGAGTGAAGCGTGGTGCATGGGTGAACTCCTGATTATTGACGGAGTTGTACGCTTGCATCTCCCGACCCTCTTCCAAGTCGAGGTACGGGGCGTCTTCATCGGTCGTCATCCCCTCTTGTCCTTGTTCTTGTGAAGGTGTGCTTTCTTCATGCATCACGTTCTTGTTGGTGAAGTGCATGCTTGAGCTTCCACGGAGTGACTTGAGTCACCTCCCATGGCTTTCTTAAACGCCGTTAGCACCCTTTCCGAGCCTACCAATGTTGGAAAACAAGACAAAAAGAGAACAAACTCGAGCGAGGGTTACGTTAGAGAAACCTTGCGAGCTCGCTTGTGGATGGGTTGTGACTGAAATTTTGGAGGTTTCTTGCACTAGAGCTTGGAAAAAGCTTGAAGAACGCAAGAATTGGAGCAAGCGGCGAAGCGAGAGAGTGAGAATGTAAGAATGAGAGGGATGGAGTGCTCTCCGCCACCTCGCGTATTTATAGCGTGTTGCCCCATGATACGTGAGGGCGCGTGTGCATTGGCTATGAGCTGGTGGTGGCGCATAAATAACGGCTACCTCGGGGCATGACCGCGGGGGGGGTCCGGCCGGACGCATAGGGTCTAATGTTGCCCAAACTTTGGCGGGGCTCGTGCCAACGGTCGAAGTTCGACCACGATCGTTGGGGCAACGGTCGGTTTCGACCGCCCGCTCCGATTTTCGATTTTCCCAAGTTTTTTTTTATTTGCTTTTTATAAATATGTATAAGTATTTTTATATATATTTCATTTAGAGAAAATTTTTAGTAACAAAACAAGAGTTTATTTTATTAGTTAAGGTATTTTATTTATTTTGATTTTTTTTCAAAGATAGTTTTATATAGATGGTATATATAAGATGTGTATATATAGTTTTTTTTTATGTAAATAAATATTTTACTAGAATGATAAAATGGAATAAATTAAGTATGGTTTAAAGATAACTAAATATAAGGAAGGAATAGTTAATTTAAATATAATAAAAAAGAATCATTAAATGTCATTAGAAATTATTACCGACTTACCTTCCGCAGGAGTACCGCTTAGTTGGTGCATGCCATGGCCCCGATTTGTGGTTTGTGGCCTCTCTTGAGCGTGCTAGGGGACTCCCCCAAGCTTGTCTTTGGATGACATCAAAATAACAGGACAAGAATACATGGGTTGAAAGGTTTATTATTATCATTTTTTAATTATTATAGTTTTTTTTTGGTTCAATAAGCAAGATTTCATCTCTATTGTCATCCCAAAGACTTACCCTCATGTAGTTGATAAATTCTCGCAAGGGTTAGTCCATATGATCGACCAAAATCTATACTAGCAATTTTTGGTTCAATAATCAAACTTGACTCCATGTCTAATTTGATTAAGGTAGACTTAGCTAACCTAAGCACCATGCTTAATTTAGCAAGCCTATGAGAGCATGATCAACAATTGTATGACCAAAACTTCCAAAACCAAAAGCATGCCAAAGATAGAGGGAGGAAGCATGAAAAGATAACAAGATTCATTCAATGGAGGTGAAGATATTGCAAGGTGAACAAAAATGACCATATTTTTTTTTATTTGCTTATTTATTTTTATTTCAACTTTTTTTTTTATCATTTGTTTTTCTTTTTGCAAGGTGACAAACAGAGATGAGAGTGAAAGACATATGTTACCTTGTTGTGGTCCTCCCCCAAACTAGCTCAAAGTCCATCGAATCGGGTTGTATCCCCGTGCTTTTCGGGCTTTTTCCCGCATGGTTATGATATGGTGGAACACGAGGGGACTTACCATCCCTCGTGATTACCTCATTACAAATCATATGCGTGAAGTAGCAATTGATCGAGCTAGTTGATTTTTGTTTAATTTCATTGAAACTTTATCATTCAGGGGGGGACATATAATCTTCATCATCTATGTATATATAAAGTTTTTTTTTTATCACCATTTATTATTATTATTATTCACCAAACTTATCATACTCAAGCAAGGCTAAGGTAAAGATGCAATGTAAGTCTAGCCTTGTTTTATCTCCATCATAAAATAGTTTTATGACATCAGCCCCGAGTTCATTAATCAAATTTCAACGCCTTGTCAAATTCGATTAAAGAAGGTCATTTTACCCCAAGCACCATGCTTGTTTTAAAAGACCTATGTATGTGCCATATGTGCCCATGTGAACACATCCAAACCTGCACCATATTTTATGAACATGAATCTTTTTATGGAGACAAAAGTGAGTAAAATGAGTTGGTGAAATATTACCCTTGCATACCCGAGTGTGTATGTACCAAAGATTAAAACTTTTGCGGCAAAGTAGCTTGATTGTCCGACTCGGGCGAGCCACAAGGCTTAGGTCATACGCACAATGGTGTACATGGACCTTGGGCCTTAGTGGTAGCAAAGGTGTAGAAGTGGAGGCTCCTCCTCTTCTTCTTCTTTTTTTTTTATAGCAAGGCAAAGATGACATTATTTTTTTTTTACTTTGGTGTGTGTGCAACTCAAGACTTTTCCTCTTTCTCCCCATACTTGGCCTTAGTGTAGGGTCAGGGTCTCCTTTGAGTGTGTTCCATCACCAAGAGCATTAAAGTTTTTAGTTGATGTGGCTCCATGTTCCAAGCATCATATGACTGTGCTCTTCTTGATCTCAACCCGAAATGGTTAACGACAAGAATACCCGAAGGTGCATACTAACTTGAAAACATGTCCTTGCTTTTATTAATAAGATTTTTTTAGATAATTCTATTATGAACAATGGCTATTACACATGCATATTATCATCAACATTTTTATAAGATTCTTTTAATCAATGCCTTCCACGGCAACGGTGCCGAAATGCTTGTTGGCATTTCTTAGCGTCACCACAAAAGATAAATAATATCCTTAATGACAACGCCAAGAAACGCCCGATGATAGATGGATTCATATATTGCAAAGGTCAATCCGCAAGCGCACGGATCTATCATCATAGCATTTCACCCGGAAGTATTCGGGTATCGTTCATTTATATTTTCCCAAAGGAAGGCATGGTTTAAAAGTCTCTAACATGAGCATGGACAAGATAGTGTGTAATAGACCAAAGTTCATAACAGAGATGTAACGGTAAAGGATAACTTGACACACACACTTGAACCATTCTCAAGGATAAAGAGAAAATCCTAACACGCAAGGAGAAGGCATATCCTAAATAGCTATGTTAAGATAGCAGATATACATGCATGCCTTATACCATCGAGATTCTAACTCAAAATAGCCTCAATCACTATTGGTTTACTTCGAGGCACCGGATCGTACCGGGTTCCGCCGGATGATGCCGGCCTTCGCCTCTACTCTCTAACCGAACGTGGAGGAGTACAAGGGACAGATGTGGCTGTCACCACCTTCCACCTACCTCACTACCATGGGCTAAACAAACAAGCGAATGTAACCTCTAGCCTAGACACCATGTCTCACGCTATCGGCTACTACTCTAGCGTCGTGCAGGGTATCCCGTCTTCATCGGGGACCCTCTACTAGAGCATCCGCCAAGGGACGGACGACGAACCCATAAAACCGACAAGCAACCAAGACTAACTTAAGAAAGAATTCATCATAGTCTAAACATATATGTATAATACATTTAAGCATAAAGTTCTATATGACAAGATCATAACATGAAAACTATATACTAGTTCATATGCTAAGATCATATTATAGGAACTATACTCTAGTTTATAGCTATATTGATAAATAAAGAACAAGAATAAGATGAAGAGCAAAGCATTGATCAACATAAGGAAAACTATATTGATCATACCAAGTATCTCCAAGATGATCTTGATCTTCTACATTTTGCCAAAACTCCTAACTTAACCAATAAAAGGAAAAAGAATACAAGTGGAGGGAGAGAGGCTCTTGTGTGTTGTGTGTTCTAAAGAGGAGCTCTACCCATCTATTTATCTGAGGGGAGGAGAGGTCGGTTTCCAAGACGCAAAGTGTGTTTGCCCCCACGTTTCGCCGCTATTGTCGCGGAGAGCCCACCATTCAAATTTGGGCGCGAACGGCGATTTTTCGGGGCGGCCGAACCAATGGCGGCCACGCCAAAAAAGTAGCTCCGTTGGGTCTCAAATTTTGGGAGCCCGTAGGCCTCGTTGTTAGCTTTCCAACGACTCCGGATGAGTAAGTTATGCCCAAAATACTCGGGGTGTTCCTGCAGTCCAAAGCGGACCCGAACTCAAGTTGGGCCTCCACTTCTTGGTCTTGATTGGCGTGATTTGGCTTGTTTGCCTTCCCCTTGGACAAAGCGTAGTTATGCGGTGCGCTTTTGGTCTTTATTTGGTGCACTTTTACCTGTTTTTCACATTTATACCTGCAAAACATATTTTCTTCGAATACAAGTGGAACTAGGTTAATAGCAAAAGTTTATGTGACATAAGTGTGCAAGTTTCTCATGTTTTAGACCTAGGCTGGCGGTATAAAGTGATCGATTTTGACCACCAACACACCTACGATGTCCCAGTCCGCATCGGCGCCGACGTCTTCGACATCGACACCTACGTCCTGCACGTCGGCAACGACATCGAAATCATCCTTGGCGACCCTTGGTCGGCAAAACTGGAAAGGGTGACATGGGACTTCGCGTCCAACGGCCGGAGTACTACCGAGAGGAGACGAGGGCCAAGACCGTAGGGCGCCTCCTCCTTGCGCAGACACAGGGGCGCCCAGACCTGGGCCCTATAGTCGGGCCTCTTCGCCGGCATCCGCGACTGCGCCCCACGACTCGGCAAGCGCCCAAGACACGCCGGCGCCCTCGACCTCTATGACACGTCGAAGGCGTCTTCGGGTCCGGCCACGACAAGCGACATTGGAAAGCGGCATCTGACGGCGGTCGCCCTCGGCGTCACCACGGCGCCGCAACTCCGGCTGGACCTGGGAAGACAGCCTACTCCTCGCCGGCGGCCGCTTCTACCTTCCGGCCTCCTCACCCATACGGCCGGACCTGCTTTGGGCGGACTTTAGGGAGGGGTTCGCGGGACGAACTACCTCGCCCTTGGTGCCTACGGCAGACCACCGGCGTCCTCGCTCCGGCGGCCATCCTCCTCGGCGGGATGTGGCCCGCGGCGCCACCATGTGGGAGCTGCCCGTGTAGTCTTCACCGACAACATGGGCGAGGCGGGTTCTTGGCGTCGATAACGTCTTCATCAACTATGGCGCCGACAACGACATCCATCGGCTTTCACCGAGCATGTTCGACATCGACTCCTTCATACGGTACGATCTTGAATCTGGCTGCTTCACCTCCGACACGCCGCGACATCACCATATGGCGTCTCATGCCGGTCTACATCACTCCACCACCTCTCGATCGCTTCATGTTCCCGGAGAGCCCCCCTCGTGACATGCTTCATCAACACCTCGAGGTCGGGATTCCAAAGGGGCTGCTACTGCCGCCCGCCCAGCAAACCGCGACACCACAAGGGCGTCACGTTGCACCATTCGTCTACCATGGCTACATCGGCAATCTCCACTACCTCATAGAGTTCGCACCCGGTCGCACGAGGAAGAACATGATTTATCGCCAACCCGGTGCATGGAAGGTTGGTCTGCGTGTTGAGCTCATCCTAGGCGTCACGGAATGGACATTCATCCAAAGACGAGGACGCGCCGGTCGGAGAAGAGGGGAGATGTCACGCCCCAAAGGATGGGGCCCGGGCGTCGGCCCACGGGGCTGCGGCGCGGGGGCCCCCGTGGCCCGGCGCGCGTGCGCCGCCCGCCGCTTGTTCCCGCGACTTCTTCAATTAAAGTAATAGCTGGATTAGGATAAGAATCGGGACTTTTTGTGTGAAGGAGATATTCCACTCTATAAGGAAATCTCCTATTAGAAAATAAATAAGGATTGCTTGTAAAAGGTATTCCAACTCTATAAGGAAACCTTTAGATATTGCTTGAGATACAAGTCCCGTAGGAGGGCCATATAAATAGGGAGGATGTAATCTCTTAAGGGCAAGCAATAAAGAAGTATTTTTCCCTTCTCCTAGCCCCTAACCGCTGCCGCCTCCACCCCTCTCCCCGCGCGCGCGCCCCTCCCCACGCCGCGGCCACCACCACCGCCGCCGCCAACCGCCGCCCGGCCGCCCACTAGGGCGCCGGCTGCCGGTGTCACCGCCGCCCTCCTCAACGCGGCTGTGACACATTAATAATGTATTAATACACATATTTATTCAAACAAAGAGAATAATATTTGATGGTTGTCATGAATCCATGATTCCAAACTTCTATTACCAAACACTTTTTATATGTAGCATTCGAATTCTTGGAAATGAGACATATATATTTGTTTTAAAAAGATAGTTTCATAAAAGAAACATATACTGTATTCTAAAATATATTAACATGAAACTATAATAAAAGATTGGAACAACAGTGGTTGAAATTGTACTTGAACAAGGCAAGTGTTAAGTATTTGACAGTAATTTATTACGTGCAAGATGTAAAATTTCAAGAAGATAGACAGTTGATCTATACTATCAAGTTCCAATAGATATATCTTGCGCCCAATGGAGTCCCCATGGGTTGATAGAGACTAGTCTAATAACAGTGCCACTTGCCACTTGCCATAAAAAAAAAAAAAAGATTATAGGACTACAGTTTGTGCAGTGCAATTATTACTAAGTCAAGGTTAACAAAGTGGCTGAGGAGGGCTAAACAAAAACAATATGGCTGAGGTTCCCCAGACAAACTGTCCTTTTACGTATAAAGACTAAATTAACTGGATGTACGTACGAACGACGATGAAGGCAACTTGGTTAGCTTACATGTCACCAATGGTAACTTCTTCAAAGAGATGACAGCTGGATATGGATGTCGAAGCATGCTGTGTGCGAGCTGCGCGCTCCGCTGCGCTTGGTCCAGTGCACCGCTGATAGTAGACCTCACACACTCAGCTTCCATCTATCTCTTCCTTGGAGTTGGCGGGCACTAGCTATTGCTTTACAACTGGAGATAACACATCATTATAATCAACACCAGGAATTTAACTGTAGCCTTTTGCTACTAACCTTGCCTTATACTTTAGAGGCTCACTTGGAGATAAACCCTCCTTTCTCTTGAAGATCCACTTGCAGCGGACTGTCTTCTTCTTCTTAGGCAATGGAACAACATCTCAAGTGCAATTCTTCTCCAGAGACTGCATCTCCTCATGCATAGCTGAAACCCACTTCTCACTATCACCACAACCAATAGCTTCATTGTAAGTGGCTGGCTCATGAACATTCTCCACCTGTTCAGTAAACCTCAAAGCATAATAAGATAAATTACATTCTTCAATAAGACGAGGTGGAGCTCCACAACTCCTCTTCGAGTAAATGGTCATCTTTCACAGTTTTGCACTCTATCTAGAGGTATTAGGCAGGGAGATCCTATATCTCCCTACCTTTTCTTTATGTGCAGAAGGACTATCATGTTTATTAAAATTTTCCGGACCCCTCTTCTTGTCAAGAGTGTCAAGAGGTATAAGGATTGGATTACATACGCCATGGATTTCTCACTTGTTTTTTTGCTGATGATTGCATTATTTTCACCCAGGCTTCAGGAAGGGGTGCAGATAGACTAAATAATATCCTTGAAGCTTACAATAGGGGTTCAGGGCAGTCTGTGAATAGATCGAAATCTACAATCTTTTTCCGTAAGAATTGTTCAGAGGACATTAGAAGAGAAGTCATACAATTTTTAAATATTCAAAAGGAAGCACTTGAGGAAAAATATCTGGGTCTACCTACAGCGATTGGTCGCTCCACAATAGAGACATTTGAGAAACTTACTACAAGAATTTATTAACTTGGTAAATGGATGGAGTGGGAGAAAGTTGAGTTCGGCTACAAGAGAAGTGCTTATCAAAGCTGTAGCACAATCAGTTCCACATATTCTATGAGCTGTTTTGAGTTGTCAAAAACTACTTGCAAGAAAAAATTACCTCAGCAGTTGCTCGGTATTGGTGGGGAGGTGACCGGTGATAAAAGGAAAATGCATTAGAGAAAATGGTCAGAAATTACTCATATGAAAAAAAAGGAGGTGGTATGGGATTTAGAGATTTGCATCTTTTTCAATATATCAATGCTAGGAAAACAAGGGTGGAAGCTTCTGACGAAACCTGATTCTCTTTGTGCACGTCTGCTTAAGGGAAAATACTATCACGATTCATCTTTTGGAAGCTAAAACAAAATGTAATTGTTCCCATACATGGCGGGCAATCCTAAAGGGTAGACGAATCTTGGAGAAGGGATTAATCAAATTAACAGGTGATGGAACTTCTACACATGTGTGGACAGATCAATGGATTCCGGGTATTCCAGGGTTTAAACCTCGTACCGAAGACCGGATGCTACAGTTGAGAAAGTTCATGAAGTTCTCACTTCAGATGGCTCTGCCTGGAATAAACAGGTCTTGAATCATAATTTTTTAGAGGCTGATGCAAAAGAAATCCCAAAAATTCCACTTGGAAAATTAAGTGAGGATCTATGGGCATGGAGTGCAGAGAAGAATGGAGTGTATTCTATCAAATCTGCATATAGATTAATATCCTCCTCAATGCGTATGGAGGAAATGAACAAAACAAATGTTGCAAATTCTTCAGCGAGTGAGGATAATCTTCTTTGGAAAAGACTTTGGAAACTAAAAGTCGCTCCCAAAGTGAAAGTGTTTTGGTGGCGGGTTACGCATAATTTTGTGCCAGTTAAAGCAAATTTGGTGGAAAGGCATATAGAAGCTGAAGGTATGTGTCCTGATTGTGGTGCTAAAGAGGAAACTGTTTATCATGCTTTAGTTGCATGCACTTTTGCTATCATGTTTTGGCGATCCTTCTATGATCTATTTCAAATTAAATTACCAAGGTTACATCCTGTTACATGGTGCTTTGATTTATTGGATAAATCTTTTTGCCCTCATGACAAATGTGGACCCATATTATGTGGAATGTGGGCAGTTTGGACAACACATAATGGAAGGCGCCATGGGGAAATAGAGATGAATTTGATGAAAGCTTGCAGATGGGCAAGGGAGTTGTCTTCCGATCTAATTGTCTCTAGTAAAACTATGAAGGGTTTCAAAGATAATATACATGTCATAAAGTGGAAGTCTCCTCCAGCAGGATTTGTTAAAATTAACATAGATGCTGCCTTCAATGTGGAAAATCAACAAGGTGCAACCAGGGTAGTTGTTCGTGATGAAAACGGTCGTATTCTAGCGGCTAAATGCAAAAGGTATGAGGCCATCCCAAATGTTCTCACTGCTGAAGCCTATGCAGCACGTGATGGGGCACTTCTGATGACCATGATGAATTGGCCAAAGGTACTGATGGAAACCGACAGTTTAGAATTACAGTGTTTATGGAGAAGCAAAGATAATAGCAGGCCAACTATCTTGCCTGTTCTAAATGAAATTCAAGAGCTCATTGAGAGATGCGTGGTCTTTGAGTTACATCATGTCAAAAAGAGAGGCAAATTTAGACGCCCATAAAATTGCTAAGCATGCTATGCTTTCATGTTTAGACCATATTTGGTGACATGAAACACCAGCATGTATCATACCTAGTGTACAATCTGAATGTAATATTGACTTTTAAGTAATGGAATATAAGCTCTTGATCTAAAAAAAAAAACCTGGTGGCATGGTGGTACAAGCGCAGTTTGTATTCGACAGCTTGCTGCCCTACGAGCAGATGCAGGCGCTCCTGTCAGCCGACGCGGTCAACCAAACGCAGCGGTACAAGTACAACTGCGTGGCCAACTGATCCGATCGTGTCAAATTACAGCTCCGCCCCGCCGTCTGGCGATCTCACCGTCGCCAACCAACCTTACGTAGGACGATTAGCATTAACCCCATGCTTATCTGTTTTGTGAAGATCACGTCCGCTGGTGGCCTTGCTTCTGTGCAGGTTGTAAAAGTCCGGTGCCCGGCCCGTTGGTAAAGATGGTGTAAAGCTTGGCGTATTTCCGCCTCTCTGTTTCTTCGATGAATTGAGTTGCTACTATTCTGCTCTGTTAAGCACTTAAGCCTGCTCTGTTTCTCAATCGTCAAAGATCAATCACTTCAGAGCCAATCCAAGCTAGCCAGTCGATCCGCCATGTTTTCCGTTATAGCGACACTGAAAATCTGAATTGCGCAGTGCCATCCTACATTGTGTTGCCTACCATCACAATTCACTGATGTCGACTGTGGGTACATGTACATCATCTGGTGGCGCGCTATCTCTTTTACTCTCTTTTGCTTTGGGCCATTGTCCCCCACTGACTCTCTCTCTCTCAATCAAGTTTGGCCCATTGAAATGACGATGGTGCAGTTCAATCCAGTGGCTGAGCTTAACTTTTGACACCTAGGGCCGCTATCAAAACGCATGTAGCGCTCGCATCGGGTCAAATACCGCCCGCACCGGATTTAATACCGATAGATAACAAAACTTGTTTATAAATGCATAACTTTAGATTATATCTTACTTCCATACTTAAATCCACAACATAGTTGACAGAAACATAAAAATGCTTATAGAATTACGTAGCTAATGATGATTTGGATCTGCCTCGCCTATCATATTGTTGGTTGGCAAGGACCCTTAGAAATATAAGCTCTTCTAACTGCATCCCTAATGTTTGGATCCATTTGCTCAATTGGAATCCGAAGCCCAGGATCAGCAACAATGTCATCATCACTAGCATTTGATAGGTACTTTCTGGTTGTGGTTGTGGTTCTACTTGTGCAGATGCAACCGATGACTGACCTTGTGACTACTCCTGATTGTGGTTCGGATTGTCCTTGTGACGCTGGTTGTATAACTGGGGCAGGAGCTGGAGTAAAAAGGATTTTATTGACATGCTGTTGATTCCGTTCCCTGTCCCAGCCTGCTCCTCTTCATTTGATTCCTAATTTCCTACAAGATCTGGAAGAGTTCAACAAGAGATTAGAAATTAGAACTTTAGAAATTGGAAGGCAACAGTTCAGTTGGGGAAAAAAAAGGGATTACAGTTTGCTGACTTACGGGAGCCGGCGATCACCGAGAGGCCCTCACCGTCGGGCACCTAGGGACTAGGGTTGGCCGGCCCTTGCCTTGACCGCCGGCGGCTCGACTCTGGAGGCAGGCGCGGCGCCCGGCGACAGCGGCGTCGGCGGTCGCGGCATCGGCGCGCACTCGTGAATCGGACTCTGCGTGATCGTCGGTCGAAGAAAGAAGCCACGCGGTATAGCGATGCGAGTACGGCGATTGGGTTTCCTACGGCGTAGCGATAGCGGTGACGATTGGGTTTCCTCTCTTTTCTCACGGAGTTTGGACTGCTGTCTGTTCTGGGCCAAGAATTTTGGCCCAACACACGGGCCGGGCCGAAAATCTGATGATATGCTAAAGATTTTTTGGGGCGCGACTAGGGCCCACGGCCCTAGTGATCGTCGGGTCGAAGAAAGAAGCCCGCAGCGCGGTAGCGGTACGAAGTGCGACAATTGGGTTCCCTACGGCGCCGCGGTAGCGGTGACGATTGGGTTTCCTCTCTTTCTCTCACGGAGTTTGGACTGCTGTATCGTTCTTGGGCCAATAATTTTGGCCCCAACACTGAGGCCAGGCCGAAAATCTGATGATATCCTAAAGATTTTTTGGGCCGCCACGGCCCTAGTGGCCCTAGGCCCAAATCCGCCCCTAGTTCATTCTGAAACGGATGGCCGGCTGGGGACTTGCCCGGCTACCCGCTGTGGCGTGGCCTGGTGCGGCCTTATGCTCGCGGCCTGCTGCCAGCCTGCCACCACGCACCTCTGCCTTGCCGGTTGCCGCCCGCGGAGGCTGAAGCGCCGGCTGCCTACACCCCTGCTAGGCACCTTGGCACCACCTCAGCCATAGGTGCGAGGTTCGCTGCTCCGTGCTCTGTTTCTAGAGCCACGGTCACGCCGATTCGGTAAAACAGAAAGGACGACAAAATAAAAAAAGGACCACTCCACTAATTGGGCCCTCCACTTAGACACACAGCACATGATCAAAATCAGCCCGTGGAAGACCGAAGGAAATAACCCTCTGGTGACGGAACCAGATCTTCTAACTTCACACAAAACAACTGTATTCTGCTGTCACGCAATCTCTGCCGCCAATGCTGGATCGGACGACGGGTCTGCCAATGTTACATGGGCTGCACAATGGCAAGGCCCATCATAACCCACACAGCTACTGCCGGTGCCGAGAGCTCCCGTGGATGGTCAAAATCGACGCCGCCGTCTTCGCGATGCGGTGCGCCGCGGTGCTGTCCCGTCGCCGTCCTCGTTGCCACCGAGTGCCCATCGCGCCGCGCCGTCCCCGCCAAGCATCGCTCTGTCGCCGTCCTCGCCAAGCGCCGCTCTGTCGTGGTCCTTGCCAAGCGCTGTTCCATCGTCGTCCTCGCCAAGCGGCCGTCGTCACCGAGTGCCACGTCGTCGCTGTCCCTTGCCAAGTGTAGTGTCGTCTCCGTGCTGGAAGCTGTCAGCTTGCAGCGTTTCCACCTCGCCCACCTTTTGCACATTTCCTGCCTGTACAGAGTTTGAACTGGCAAGCTAGCTGTCTCAGGAGCTTTTCCCATTTCTGAAGTTCTAACAGCAGAGGCTGCCTGTAAAGTGCAATTTGTGCAAGAGCAAGTGAGACTGTAACTTGTGATTGTATCTGAGAAGTAGCAAAATCATGAGATTGTACAGATTGCCATTGTCTTATAAATTGTAATGCTGATTTGCAAGTTCAGAGATACACAAAATGTTGTGTTGTTCAGAGATGCAATTCTAAACTATACACTTCAACGACTGTTCCATGAGGCCATTCTCCGAAAGCTATTCTCCTAAACACTCTATGTTTCATGAGGCAACAAATTTATAAAAAAGACATTCTGATTGTAGCAAATATCCATACTACTAGAAATCAGCGACAACATCATCCGTGGTTGCCCCTGCAAAATAAAAGGTCCAGAAAAACAATTGAGTTGATGGCCATGTATGGTTTACAAAAATGGTATATGAGTTTAAAATATTACCGTCAATATATGAGAGAAGGTGTTGATGGCCATGTGTGGTTCAAACATTTTGTTCCATGGGCAAAGAAGTACTAGGATAAATATTTTGCACTGGGGCTGCTGTGTCTTGTACTGTTGTTGTTTCTTGTGTTGCTGCTTCTTTTTTCTTTTTCTTACCAGCCTCTCTGCAGTATCTTGTTCCTTCAAACAAACGAAATAAAACTGAACATGTTCCCTGAACACAATAAAAAGGAATCAAGCATATTTATTTTTGGGTTATCACATACCTTTGAACCATTTTCCTTATTCTTACCTCCCTTTTTTACAACTTTGTGTCTGATCTTGTCAAGCCACATTCTTTTGGGCTTTGAGGTCTTAGTTTCCACCATCTTTTTCTTGAGGCTTGTTGTACTAATCAAATCAATTGGGGGAGAATCATTTATGGGAACATTGAGGATCCATTGCACTAGGAAAACCTGTGATTTCTTCTTCGACTTGCTTGCTAATCATGTCAAGTGCATTGTTTACTAACAAGGCACATTGTGGATGACTTATAGCTCGATGTGTCAAATTTAGAAATTTGTGGGTCATAATTTTTTTTGATAAGTCTACGGATGGGGAGAGGATCCCGCACCTAATTTTCATTCATCCATTGGCCTCTCAAGGCCTAATAAGTCAGGGGTCATAACTTTTTAGCAAAGCATATTATCTAATTTTGGGTCCTCTATTATGTTTCGGCCTTGGTTGTCTTGTACTATCCCACTACGTGCTTCTCGTGTCAGTTACGAGAGGATGGAAACCAAATTAGAAGAAATATATTGATGCAATCTGAACACACATGAAGAGGATGACAACCAAATTAGAAGAAATATTGATGTCAAAGGGGAGGAGTGCAGACCTGCGAACATGCATGTTCTTGTCACGAGCACCAGCCGATCCCCATACCTCCCTTGCTGCCTCGCGGACCGCGGGAAAAGGAGAAGAAATCACACCAAAAATAACCGCGTCGGGGCCAAAAGGAGGTGCGATAATGGGCTTATTTTTTTTTGACAACAGATAGTGGCCTTTAGTTGGGCCAAACTTGGAGGCTGTGAACGTATATGCTAGTCTGATGCACGGACGTCCGATCGTGAAGGAACGACAATCCTTACTCGACAGCACTCTGCTTTCATCGAGGGGGAAGTTAGAGGATCTCGCCGCCTAGCGACTGGTGAAGCTACGTTGTGTCGTTGGGGTCGGCTGACCCTGCTGACTTGGTGAACGTCTCAGATACCAGACATTTTCTTACCGGGCAAGACCCCATCCAAAACATTATTCAACCCCAGCGCACAGTCACGCACGTAGCATCCTAGCACGGCAAGGCCCAATTGGCCAGCCTTTAGATGCAACGCAACGATGCAACAATGCGCCACAGGTACCAAGAGCACGCAAACGTCAAGCCCATAGGCTTGGCCTTGGCCTTCGGCCTTCGTGGATGTGCAGCAACAGCACGGCTAGAGCCAAGGATTGGTCTTTTGTCTATGCACAGAATTCTTGCTTCATAGTTCTAGGCTTCTCGCTTTGCGTTGTCAATTGCGAACACATAGTTGATTAACCATTTTGTGTCCACTTGTTATGATGAATGATTGATCAACACTTAGTGTGTGCATGCCCTCTGGGCTTTTCGGATCGATGGATAGTGTTCATGTGTCTGTGTGATTTGTGTTCTTGGGCTGCGTTTTCAGTCCTCTTTTTCCCTTCCCCCTTCT
Source organism: Hyparrhenia diplandra (assembly GCA_015847255.1). Classification (NCBI taxonomy): domain Eukaryota; kingdom Viridiplantae; phylum Streptophyta; class Magnoliopsida; order Poales; family Poaceae; genus Hyparrhenia; species Hyparrhenia diplandra. The sequence continues at coordinate 654,703 of JADLZK010011475.1, forward strand.
CTTGCTCGATTCGTCATTTGTGGATCATTTTACTTGATTCAAGTAATCCCAATCTGTTCTTGACAAAGAACCCAAGAGATTCACCAAAGGAAATCATTTGAATCCTCTTGTGTCCTCGGATTTGGGCGATTTTGTGTTCGTATTCATGTTCTTCGAGTTTGGGGCGAGATCTGAAATTTCTCTTGATTCATCCGTTAAAGTGCGAAATTTCTTTAGGGGATTTGGTCACCAACATGTCTAGATCATCTGGACTTAGTTTTGTGACCTGAGATTGAGAGTTGATCGAGTTTTGGTTCGATTTGTGGAAGAGGCGATTTTCGTTTTCAGGCTGTTCTTTACGTTTACGTGAGGCCGGACAGTCGGGTCCAAAAACCGGACGATCCGGCCATCGGGATCGAGCGGACCTCCTGGTCTCGTGCTCGGTACCTCAAAGTTTGGATAGTCCGCACTCAAGTGGCGGACGTCTGTGACTGTGTTTTTGAAACACCGGCAGCCCTGTTTTTCAGTCGAGTTTCAGAAATTTGAACTGCGGACTGTCCGAGGTCTAAGTGCGGACTATCCGCAGTGCAAAGTTTTGAGCTAGCGGACTGTCCACCCTCAGTGCGGATTGTCCGGAGTCATTTTAGCACATGTCGAACCATTTTCGGAGGTTTGTTTTTTATTTGATTTTGAACACGGACGGTCCGTCCTTCACCTTGGGCCGATCCCGAGGTTCATTTTCAGCTGCGTACAGAGTCATCTCTTTGCGGTTTGGTTTTCATATTTTGAACGCCGGACAGTCCAGTGGCTAAACCCGGACAGTCCGCGAGTGCCCTGTCTTGAGCTGTATTTGCTTGGTGCTTTGAGCGATTGGTTTGGGGTTGAACCGGTTGATCCGCTGTGCTTCTAGGACTTGTTCTAGGGCATCCACCTAATCATCTAGGTCGTGTCTGCGATGTCATTGCTTGGTTCATCTTGAGGGGATGTGAGAGCCAAGGACTTGAATTCGAAAGAAAATTTAAGGCTCCTATTTACACCCCTCTAGTCGCCTTACCAGTCCTTCAATTGGTATCAGAGCCAGTTAGGATCCCTTCCACCCTAATCGGTCCATGATCCACGAAGAAGACATGGAAAACCGTGGATTCCACTTTGGGGGAAAGGTGCCTGAGTTCGATGGGATGAACTACCCCTATTGGAAGATCAAGATGCAAAGCGCATCTCATGGGGATTGATTCGCGTGTTTGGGAAATCGTTGAGGATCCCAACTATGAGGTCCTAGCTGCTCGTGTCAGTCAAGATCAAATCGACCAACACAATGCCAATAGTCGGGCTCGTAGTGTTCTCTTCTCTAGCCTGAAAGACACAGAGTTCGAGTGTGTTTCTGACTATAGCATGGCTCGAGACATATGGCAAAGGCTTGCAAACTACCATGAGGGCACCCCACAAGTTAAGAATAGGCTCTATGAGACCTATAAGAGAGAGTACAGAACTTTGTGCAACTTGATGGGGAGTCCGTCGATTCCTTGTTTGCTCGCTTCCAATCCATCATCAACAAGTTGCGAGCAAACAAGTCTAACCTACCTTATGATGATCATGATAAGGCAATGAAACTCTTATATGCCTTGGATCGGAAGGTATGGGATGTGAAGGTGAACGTCATCCTAGAGTCTTCCGGCTTGGGCACTATCACCGTGGATGAGCTTTTCGACAAGCTCAAGTCCACGAAGATCGACCACCAAGTCCAAGCAAAGCTCAAGAACCCCTCTGCTTCTTTGATGGCGCTCGTGTCAGGTAATGGTGGTTCAAGTTCCTTTGCTAACTGTTGATATTTCTAACACGATCCAAATTAGGAAGACGAAAATATATATATATGGTATCTATCATAACTTGTCAGCTTGGATGTGGAGTTAATCTCACGATCCAATAAAGGCGGAGTTAGGCGGTGTTAGTTGTGGAGTGTAATCTCAGTATCATTATCCATAGTGGAGTTAATCTCACTAAGGATATGTACACAAGGTATACCACTCATTTCTATGCATTACCTACATACTAGTCTGTCACCCTAGCAATAACGCTCTAAGAAATGCGGGTATGGTATTCTTGATATGCCTTGATAAAAGATGAACATGATATCTGCGAGCGCACAGATAGAAATACCATTGTAGCACTTCACCGGGAGTCTATCCAGGTATCGTATTTATATTTTACCACAGGGAAGAAAGAGTCTATGGAAAATAAGAGGGATAAGGATGTCTAATGATTTAATAGATGCATTGATTAACTTGAGATTCACTTGCAGTTGTATAATGCGAGTAGCCATATGCATCTAACAATACTCATAACGGAGGATAAGTCACATAATAAAGATAAATGAATAATAAATGATAACTATCAAGTGTAAGATCATGGTATGCCACTAGTATCATATGAGCTATTAACATGGTATAGAAAGAATAGAAAGAATATTCCTAAGTCACTCATAATCATATGTCAATGAATACTACAATTAGTGCAACTACATCTAGCTATCATGGCAAGGTTGCAATATATCTACACATGGTGAACATTACCAATGACAATCAAGGACGAAACAAGATCATCACCGTAATTATGGCTCAACTTGGCCTATCATTCGGGGGGTGGACTCCAAAGGACTCAACAGGACTGTCACTCCCGCGATCTACCACACGTCCCGGAATGTAGGGTGCAGTCGCAGGTAAACGTTGTATAAACACCACGTTTACACATTGCCTACCACCCACTAAGTGATCATCTAAGTGGATGCTATACGACTCCATGCATAAAATATAAGACAAACTCACTAATCTAGACATAATTATAGCATGCATGGATACATATCACTAAGAATATAATCATTATATAGAACAAAGTCATAGCAATTGTATTCCAACAAAGATACTTACAGATTGGATACAAGAGAGAAGCCACGAGAAACTCTGCTCCCGCTACTTCTTGACTATCAGGAATCCAAGGCAAGCTTGACTTCCTCTATAGCTAACTAGGTAGCTAACTACTTCTAATATGATGAACTAGGGCTTAAGATCTAGACTTGGTTGGACTTGGATGAGAATGAATCAGAACTGAATTGGTATGAATTAGGGTTTAGCCCTGGGGTCAGGTGGTCTTCTTATATAGCCATCGGCGATGAACAGGGACCCTTGGATCAAACCGACCTTGAACAACGGTATAGATGCAACCTCAATGTCGGTGGTAAACCGCCATAGAAAGGAGAGGCTGACATGTGGGACCCACCTGGCGGTCGCCAGTAATGGGCCTGGCGATCGCCAGGGCCCTGGGCCACAACCATATCTCCTTCCTCCTGGTGTCTTCTGGTGTCTTCTAGAATGTTTTAGTCCACTTTTTGGGTTGAGTTGCCTCACGGTCAAGTCTTGTCAACGTATGAGATGTAAACTCTTAGGTTTCTCACCGTTCTTATCTGCTTTTATATGTTCAGTCCCCTCGCAAAGTCATGGAATACCAAAACTCATGGAAATATGTTAGTTAGACCCCTAGACTTATATTGATATTCATCTTAAGCCGTTATTTCATGTTTAATTGGCTAGTAAATTTATACTATAAGATATACCAACAAGCTCCCCCAAGCTTACCTCTTGCTAGTCCCTAGCAAGACTTATTTTATTATATTAACTACTTGGATCAGGAGTTGCTGCAACACTTTCACACCTCAAGAGTCCACATGCCTTAAACAAAATTTCTCTCCAGAATAAACTTTTTCAACCTTCAACTTACCCATATTACCTTTTACCTTCTGGGGCTTATAACCTTTTCTTCGATCTTGGGCAATTGAAAGATAGAACAATCAAGTCAAGCACTATATCCCAAACTCTTTGTTCAACTGTCCTTCTACGAGTTTTTTGCAATTTTTCAAAATAAAACTCAAAGTTCCTTTTGGTGTGACCCTCTCTAATCTCTCATTTGTAGTATTTGTGGATCCTCTCTAAGACAATAAGGTTGTGTTGCCTTTCTCTCATAATATGTGATATGTTTGGCTAAGGCAGTAGGACACTATGCCTTCTTCTCTCTCACCCTATATCTAAGGCTTATATCCTGGAGCTCATAGGTGGGAGAAACTAAATCTACTTACTAAGCATATATTGTAAACTCAAGCAATGGATCCAAAGTCACGAGTCACACTGATCAAGTGGTGCATGTGTATGGTGGATAGAATATAGTGGATATGATGGTAGGGAATATAGTAAGGTGTATGAAATGAATGAGGGGAAAGCCTAATTCTACTTTTGCTCCTTGAGGAATCATCTCTCTTTTGAAACTTGAAAACTTTGGGAGAACTTGGGTTGTATCTTTTCTTTCTCTTTCTTTATTTTTCTTTTATGGAGAGGCGAGCATCTAAGTACCCATTGTTTTCAGCGGACACTTGTCCATTTTTTTTAACTCTCCTTTATTCTCTCTTTTTCTCTTAGGGAGGTAGGCTCTACTCGCCTGTAGGACACTTGTCCATTTTTCATCTCCCCTTCTCTCTCTTTCTCTTTTTTTAAATACAACCTAAATCTCTTTTGTAATAACTTTTGAGAGATAGACAAATGTTATGGAGCTTTGTAAGACATTGGCTAGAAAATGGATGAGTGGATAGGTATAGGGAATATTTTTGGTTGCTTTCTCCCAAGATAGGAGTAGAACATTTTTGGTGGCTATAGTGAATGGATATATATAGTGAATATATGTATGGTGGTGTAATGAGTATATATGGTGGATGTGTACTTCCAGGGTGGAAATAGCATATAGGTGAATGGAGTCGAGTGGAGTGGAAATATAGTGAGATGAAATGAGGTGGAGTGTACATGATCAGCATGACAAGTTTCTAAGGGTCACAAAGATTGAACAAACTCAATGCAAAGCAAGCAACCTATATATATATCACAAAAGGATTTCCTAATCTAGGGAGCATGTATATATGGCTGTGGTAGGAGGTTCAACACTCTTGTCACACAGGAACTTATCATGTGCATTATAAATTTTCAAAATAAATCTTCAGAAATCTAGTGTCACCGGGAGTAAGATCAAATAGCAAGCTGGACTATCTTATATCATATCCTGTCAATTACCTAGACTTTAGAGCAAGCAATTTACAACCCACAGGTTTCAGTGTTTAGAGCAAATCTCAAGTCAAAGCAATTTTGCATTTGGAGCTCAAGAGAAATTAAGCTTGAAAGCTAGGTACTAGAAAGGAATTACGGCGGAGACAACTATTCATCATCTCCATATTGGTAGATTTTAGGGTTCATTTTAGTTGAGCAAAGCAAATAGGTGTACACTCTCTCTTGATCATTTTATTCTCACACTCTAACAAAAGACTCTTTAAACGACTAAACTTTATAAAACTAGACTCTAGTAAACTCTATAGCAAACCAAATATTTAACTAATAATATTAATACTATAATAATAATAGAGATACTTATCGAGATAATCTGGGGTGCACTCCCCCAAGCCGGATTGAAGTGTGGTCGTTAATGATGTAGAAGTTGAGGTAGATGGCGACAATGGTGGCGCGACATGTCTCTTCTCCTTTTGAATTCCTGCTGAACTCAAATAGACAACAAAGCTAGTGGAACTTGATTAAGCATTAGGGGTTAGCCACATTGCTTTTAAGTTACCCGGGAACAAAGATATATATATTTTTGAATTTTTATTTTTCTATGCAAGAAAAGATAAAGTACTTATGCATCTTTATTTTATTTTTATGCCACCACAACAAATAGCCTAGAGGGTTAAACCTCGGGTTACTCACATGGGGCTTCAAGGTTTTCACAAAACAAAGCACAAAATATTTTTGTTGTTTTCAAATGCAGATATATGATGCTAAAAAATAAATATGCAATGCGGGGAATTTAAATATGGATAACTACCGAAGTTACCTTTCTGGGCGAGGGTTCGGCGATTAGAGTCCTCCGAACAGGACTTCTAGTTCTGCTCTTTACTACTCCCAAGGTACATCGCTTGTCACAATTGGTGGCACCGATGATCCGTTGTCTCTTCCGATGATCCGGGAGATGTCTTCTTCTTCCTCCACTTTTGCTTAGCCGGTGGACTCTTCTCCGGGAGTGGTTGGTTCCGCTTTCTCCATTGATGGTTCAGGTGTAGGAAACTTTACCTCTTTAGCTTTTAATTTTTCTAGCTTCCGTTAGCAAGGAGAAAACTTGTTGGTCTCTGCTCCACCAATACTCATTGCGTGATTTTTCATATTCTTCCCATGTTTCTCCTAGTTCTTGAGAACTGCGTGAGACAAACTGTCTTTTTGGTGAAAGTTAAGCAAAGTTTTCCTTGATGTAATTTGAGTCTTCCTTTACTTTCTTATTCAATATCTTCATGGCTTCTTTGTGTGCCTTAAGATGATGTCCTATTATTGAATCTATGGTACCTTTGTATTATCTTCTGGATTCATGATCCATTGCTTCTTTTAGCGACAAGCTGACCTACTCTTCCTGGGTTTCTCATAATTATTATAACTATTAAAAAACACACGTACCTTTTCTGTAGGGAACTGGAAGTGAATCTCTCCTGTACCGATGTAGATGATGGCGCGTGTAGTGTTGAGGAACGGTCTCCCCAAAGACTATTGAGGGTCTTCATCTTTCCCCATGTCCATGACTATAAAGTCGGTGAGGACATAGTGGTCCATGATTTTGACCGGTACGTCTTTAGCAATTCCTTCCGAACCCTCAGTATGATTGGTCCGCCATTCGCAACCGCACAAATGTTGGTTGCAACGGCAATTTTCCAAATAATAGTTCATATGTTACCTTTGCCATTAAGTTGATGTCGGACCCTCGTGACGCGGTAATGTATTGTTGAAAGTTAAATAATTAATGGAACATGCGGTGGTAGGAGTACCTGGATCGTCTTGCTTGCGAAGCATAGGAGATGGAAGTAGATGGTCATTTTCAGAACTTACCTTATTAACTACCATTACCTTTGTAGGCTGCACCTTCCTGTATCTACTCTGGTTCTTCTTTTTATTCTTGTTGAAGGTCTCGATCTTTGGTTCTGGCAGATATGAGTAAGACCATTGTGGGTGAGCAGGAGAGGTATGTGTCTTGTTCTTGAAATTGAACTTCTCCTTTCTCCCTCTAATGTTGAAACAAATCTTCGACCTTTGTCGGCGAGATGATAGCTTTAGCTGAGCTCGGGAATGGTCGTTGATCTTTTCGCTTCTCCTCTGTTTCCACGACCGCTAAGTCGGGCTGGTACATAAGAGCCCCTAATTCCCACACACACGTCTTCAAGTATCCCCTTGGGGTAGCATAGTGACTGATCTGCCAGCTGCAAGCACATGGTTGTATACAAAAGTGGTTCACCATGAATCTTTTCATATATTACCTTAGGCATAATGTTGACGCTTGAGCTGAAGTCACATAGAGCATTGTCGAAGGTGTGCGGTCCTATCTGGATAGTAATGACTGGCCTTCCTGGATCTTCCTTCTTGGGTGGCATAGAGTCATCCAACCAGTTGCTTCCTGAGGTCTCTCTATAGTAGTGACCTGCATTAAAGATGTCGACAAGATTTGCAGATTCTAATTCTTCTGGTGGCCCGGAATCTTACCTGGTGTGGTTAGTGGAACAGAAGTTGCCAGCTGAGAAATCTGAGATTCTATCATCTTATTAAAGCTATGCTGATTTTTAATTGCTGAAGAAAAGCTTTCCATTCTACTGTTGATAAGTTCTAGAGCTTTATCATTGGAAACTATCTTTCTAGACAGATTCTCTATAGTTTTATCTTGGCTAAGAACTAGGTCTCTCAAAGAAGGTTGATTATAATTATTAAAGTTATTACCTTGATTATTACCTTGGTAGTTGCCTTGGTAGTTGGGCCTCTGTTGGTTCCAACCTTGATTCTGTTGAGGACGATAATTATTGTTGTTGTTAATGAAGTTGATGTCCTCCACAATCTCTGGGCAATTCCTGCCGGTGTGGCCTGTGTTACCACATTCTTCACATGTCATGCGGGAATCTTGAATTTGCATGACCTCCTTGGGTTGAGGATCTCTATCCTCGAGCTTCTTCATGATTAGGTCCATCTTGGCAAACAGCATATCTACCTCCTTTAGTTGGTGCATTCCTCTCTTGCGGGGTTGACGTTCTTCATTCCAACCTTGGTTGGAAGCCATCTTCTCCACAAGCTCTGTAGCGTTGGTCAATGTAAGTGATAAGAAAGCACCTCCTGCTGCAGCATCCATCGTCTCACGAGCACTAGGAACTAGCCCGTGGTAGAAAGTTTGCATGAGCAGCCACTTCTCCATCCCATGATGTGGACATTCTGAAATGTATTCTTGGAAAACGCTCCCCGCTTCCGGGACAGATTCATCGTGTTGCTGTTGGAAATTTGATATCTTCCCTCTTAAGGCATTTGTCTTGCCTATAGGAAAGAACTTGGCGAGAAAGGTTGTGGAGCATAGAGCCCAAGTTGTATTCTTCTCCTTTGTAGCGTAGAACCATTGCTTTGCCTTCCCCAAAAGTGAGAATGGGAAGAGGCGTAGCAAGATGGTGTCTCTTGATACGTCCTTCATGGTGAATGTGCTGCAGATCTCCAGGAAATGTTGGAGATGAGCACTCGCGCGTCTTCATGTGCCTTTCCGCAGAATTGGCTGGCTTGCACCATGTTGACGAGTCCGGGCTTGAGTTCAAAACCATTGTCTCCAACCTCTACCTTCGGACCCGGTGAGGATATTGTCCGTGGTAGGAGCTAAGAACTCACGAAGTGTCTTGGTAGCCATAGCCTCAAATTCAGGTGATAGGCTTCGCCTAGCTTGATCAACGTCCGAATCAGAAGGTCTTGATGTCTGTGCTAGTGTTTGTCCGAGTTTAGCTCGGCCTTTCGATTAATACTTCAGGATCGTCTATGTAATTATGCGGACGGTTGTTCCAATTCATACATTTACCCCGCATAAGCTCAAAAACAAATAGACAAATGAGGGGTAAACCTGTTTGAGTATGCGATAATGGGTTCTCAATGCATTATGAGATGCAAGTGATCTCTCTTAATTCCATGTATGTGTTTAGGTTTTGGCTAGCACCCTTCCTTCCCGACAACGGCGCCGAAATGCTTGTTGATATTTCTAACACGATCCAAATTAGGAAGGCGAAAAGAAATATATATATGGTATCTATCATAACTTGTCGCTTGGATGTGGAGTTAATCTCACGATCCAATAAAGGCGGAGTTAGGCGGTGTTAGTTGTGGAGTGTAATCTCGGTATCATTATCCATAGTGGAGTTCATCTCACTAAGGATATGTACGCAAGGTATACCACTCATTTCTAGGCATTACCTACATACTAGTCCGTCACCCTAGCAATAACGCTCTAAGAAATGAGGGTATGGTATTCTTGATATGCCTTGATAAAAGATGAACATGATATGCGCAAGTTTACGAGATAGAAATACCATTGTAGCACTTCACCGGGAGTCTATCCGGTATCGTATTTATATTTTACCACGGGAAGAAAGAGTCTATGGAAAATAAGAGGGATAAGGATGTCTAATGATTTAATAGATGCATTGATTAACTTGAGATTCACTTGCAGTTGTATAATGTAGAGTAGCCATATGCATCTAACAATACTCATAACAGGATAAGTCACATAATAAAGATAAATGAATAATAAATGATAACTATCCAAGTCTAATATCATGGTATGCCACTAGTATCATATGAGCTATTAACATGGTATAGAAAGAATAGAAAGAATATTCCTAAGTTACTCATAATCATATGTCAATGAATACTACAATTAGTGCAACTACATCTAGCTATCATGGCAAGGTTGCAATATATCTACACATGGTGAACATTACCAATGACAATCAAGGACGAAACAAGATCATCACCGTAATTATGGATCAACTTGGCCTATCATTCGGGGGGTGGACTCCAAAGGACTCAACAGGACTGTCACTCCCGCGATCTACCACACGTCCCGGAATGTAGGGTGTAATCGCAGTAAACGTTGTATAAACACCACGTTTACACATTGCCTACCACCCACTAAGTGATCATCTAAGTGGATGCTATACGACTCCATGCATAAAATATAAGACAAACTCACTAATCTAGACATATAATTATAGCATGCATGGATACATATCACTAAGAATATAATCATTATATAGAACAAAGTCATAGCAATTGTATTCCAACAAAGATACTTACGTATTGGATACAAGAGAGAAGCCACGAGAAACTTCGCCCCGCTACTTCTTGACTATCGGGGAATCCAAGGCAAGCTTGGCTTCCTCTATAGCTAACTAGGTAGCTAACTACTTCTAATATGATGAACTAGGGCTTAAGATCTAGACTTGGTTGGACTTGGATGAGAATGAATCAGAACTGAATTGGTATGAATTAGGGTTTAGCCCCGGGGTCGTGGTCTTCTTATATAGCCATCGGCGATGAACAGGGACCCTTGGATCAAACCGACCTTGAACAAACCGGTATAGATGCAACCTCAATGTCGGTGGTAAACCGCCATAGAAAGGAGAGGCCGACATGTGGGACCCACCGGCGGTCGCCAGTAATGGCCTCGGGCGACGCCAGGCCCCGGCCACAACCATATCTCCTTCCTCCCGGTGTCTTCTCGGTGTCTTCTAGAATGTTTTAGTCCACTTTTTGGGTTGAGTTGCCTCACGGTCAAGTCTTGTCAACGTATGAGATGTAAACTCTTAGGTTTCTCACCGTTCTTATCTGCTTTTATATGTTCAGTCCCTGCAAAGTCATGGAATACCAAAACTCATGGAAATATGTTAGTTAGACCCCTAGACTTATATTGATATTCATCTTAAGCCGTTATTTCATGTTTAATTGGCTAGTAAATTTATACTATAAGATATACCAACACTAACCCTTCACAACCTTGCTTTGCCTTGACCTCTTTGATTTTAGTGACAGAGGAGCTGTTGGAGGCCCTTGGGGATAACGAGTTGGCGCTTGTCATTAGCCGGTTCTCTCGGTTTCACAACAACTGATTGAATCGCCGGTGTGGTGGTGGTACGAAGGAAGGATGCTTTGGGTGTGGAGACCCCGACCACTTCATCGCCAATTGTCCCAAGAAGAGCAAGTTCCCCTCTAACAAGCACTCCTCTGACAAGTACGACTCCGGCAAGCACAAGGACAAGCACTCCTACAAGCACTCGACCTCCAAGCACAAGGCCAAGGGAGGATTCGACAAGGAGGCCATCAAGAAGAAGTACCTGAAGAGGAGTGTTGGTATTTGATAAGCCTACAGAAATATTTATAATTTGTATAATCCGCAAGCAAACGGATACCGGTGAGCACTTCACCCGGGAGAGGGTTTAATATCGAATCCACAGGGAAACGGGTGAGGGAGACTACGATCTAATCTTAACCCGGAGTAGCACAAGACTTAAGAAGGTTGAGAGTGTAGAGATGATTACTAAAATATCTAATTCTTATCCCGATAAGCTATGATGATATTGTCTTAGGGGGCGTACTCAAAGGAAAGCGAGGGGCGAAAGCGTGCAATCCTCCAAAGACGAGGGTCTGCTTGGCCTATCATTCGGGGTGGACTACAAAGGACTCAACAGGACTGTCACTCCCGCGATCTACCCACACGACCGGAATGTAGGGTGCATTCACAAGCAACCTCGGTCTAAGCACCACGCCTAAAACCTAAGCTACTCCTCTAATCTATAGGGTCCTACAGATTAAAGTACTCAAACAAGAGTTGTGAACAATAAGAACAATAAGAACTAGTACTTACTAGAAAAAGAAGTAGATTACCAGAGTAATTCCAAGTGTAGGTTAACTTCCACCGAGGTACAAGTTGTGGAGATGGCGCCGACAGGCCAGCACCTTCTCCGGTCCCTTCCCTCTCTCTATCTCTCTTGATCTAAAGATTAGATCTATCTTGATCTAATCTCCTCTTGCATGCTAACTCTTCTAGATCTATTTCTATCTAGACCTAGGGGAGACTCGGGGTCTCGGCCTATTGATCTTGAATGATAATGAATTAGGGTTTCACCACCGGGGTCGGGGGATGCCTTTATATAGCCCTTGGCGATGAACAATGGCCCTTGGATCAAACCGACCTTCAATAATGGTGTAGATACAACCTCAATGTCGGTTACAAACCGACATAGAAATCTGAAGCTGACTGGTGGGACCAGCCCGGCGACCGCCAGGACTTTGTGGCACAACCATATCTCCTTCCTCCTGGTGTCTTCTGGTGTCTTCTAGAATGTTTTAGTCCACTTTTTGGGTTGAGTTACTTCACGGTCAAGTCTTGTCATCGTATGGGATGCAAACTCTTAGGTTTCTCACCGTTTTTATCTGCTTTTATCTGTTCAGTCCCTGCAAAGATATAAATCACCAAAGCTCATGGAACTATGTTAGTAGACCCCTAGACTTATGTTGATATTCACTTTAAGCCCTTATTCTATGTTTAGTTGACTAGTAATATTATGCTATAACAGGTGTCAACAAGCTCCCCAAGCTTACCCTTTGCTAGTCCCTAGCAAAGCCAAACTTAGCAATGGATCGGGAGTTCTTTGCAACGCTTTCACGCCTCCAAAGTACACATGCTTTCAAACAAAATTTCTCCCCCGGATGAGAATAAACTTTTTCAACTTTCAACTTACTCATATTTACTTTATCCATGGAGCTTATAGCTTTTTCTTGGGATCTTGGGTAATTGAAAGATAGAACAATCAAGTCAAGCACCATATCTCAAACTCGTTGTTCAAGCGTCTTCCGAGTTTTTGCAAGTTTTCAAAATAAAACTCAAAGTTCCTAGTATGACTCTCTCAAGTCTCTCATTTGTGGTATTGGTGGATCCTCACTAAGGCGACAAGGTTGTTTTGCCTTTCTCTCATGATATGTGGTATTTTTGGACTAAAGGCGGTAGGACACTATGCCTTTTCTCTCTCACCCTATATCTAAGGCTTATATCTGGAGCTCATAGGTGGGAGAAAACTACATCTACTTACTAAGCATATATTGTAAATTCAAGCAATGGATCCAAAGTCACGAGTCACACCGATCAAGTGATGCATGTGTATGGTGGAAAGAATATGGTGGTAAGTGATGGTAGGGAATGCAATGAGGTGATCTAATGGATGAGGGGAAAGCCTAATTCTACTTTTTGCTCCTTGAGGAATCATCTCTCTTTGAAACTTGAAAACTTTGAGAGAACTTGGGTTGTATCTTTTTCTTTCTTTATTTATTTTTCTTTTTATGGAGAGGCGAGCATCTAAGTATCCATTGTTTTCAGCGGACATTTGTCCATTTTTTAACTCTCCTTTATTATTTATTTATTTTTTATTTTTTTTTTTCTTAGGGAGGTAGGCTCTACGCCCGTAGGACACTTGTCCATTTTTCATCTCCCCCCTTTTTTTTTAGCAAGCAACCCAAATCTCTTTTGCAATAACTTTTTGAGAGATAGACAAACGTAACGGAGCTTTGTAGGTTATTGGCCGGATATGAAAGAGTGGAAGGGTGTAGGGAATATTTTTGGTTTCTCTATCCCAGGGATAGGAGTAGAACATTTTTAGTGGATATAGTGGATGCATAATGGGTGTATATGGTGGATGCGTACTTCCAGGGGTAGAAATAGCATATGCGTGAATGGAGTTGAGTGGAGTGGAGTGAAATGCAATAGAGTGGAATGAGATGGAGTGTACATGATCAGCATGACAAGTTTCTAAGGGTCGACAAAGATTGAACAAACTCAATTCAAAGCAAGCAGCCTATATATATGTCAAAGGGTTTTCCTAATCTAGGAGCATGTATATATGGCTGTGGTAGGAGGTTCAACACTCGTCACACAGGAACTTATCATGTGCACTTCTAAAGTTTCAAAATAAATCTCCGAAATCTAGCATCACTAGGAATAAGATCAATAGCAGCTCAGACTCTCATATATCATATCCGTCAATTACCTAGACTTTAGAGCAAGCAATTTGTAACCCACGGGTTTCAGGTTCAAGGTAAGTCTCAAGTCAAAGCAGTTTTGCATTTTATGGCTTAAGAGGAATTAAGCTTGAAAGCTAGGCACAATCAAAAAGGAATTACGACGGAGCAACTATTCATCATTTCCATGAGATTTAGCTTTAGAGATCATTTATATAGGTGGAAAAGAAAACCTCTAGTACACTCCTATTTATTTATTTATTTATTTATTCCCAAACCCTAGCAAAGACTCTTTAAACAACTAGACTTTTATAAAACTAGACTCCTAGCAAATTCTCTAGCAAAACCAAACAAACTAAATATTTAGCTAATAATAATAATACTATAGTAGAGATACTTATCGGGATAATGGGGGTGCTCTCCCCAAGCTGGATTGAAGTGTAGGGTCATTGATGATGAGGAAGTTGAGGTAGATGGTGATGATGATGTCGACCTATCATGTCTCTCTTCCTTCGAATCATTGAACTCAAATAGACAACAAAGCTAGTGGAACTTGATTAATCATTAGGGGTTAGCCACATTAGCTTCATGTGTCTAGAGATGGAACATGATTATTCTATGTAAAACTTCAAAGCAGAAAAAATATTTTTTTGAGTTTTATAAATTTATATGCATGCAAAGAATTATGATGCAAATGCAACTAGATGAATGAATACTTATTTTTTATGCCACCACGGTGAATATCTTTATGGGTTGTTACACCACAAGATTATTCACATGGGGCTTTAGAATTTTTCAATGCAATGTTAATGCAGAAATTAAATATGCTAAAGGAAAACGATTATGCAAAGAAGTAAATATGCTAATGCAAGTTGCGAGAAAGATAAATATGATATGCAATGCTAGGAATTAAATATGGATAACTACCGAGTTACCTTTCGGTGAGGGTTCAATGTTTTAAGTCCTTTGAACAAGACTACTTACCTTGGTTACTCCTTGAGTGTATCATCTGATCTTAACGATTGCATCTCCTTAGATGGTGCTTCACGTAAATGTTGTCACCCATGTTCTTTTGCTGGTCCAACATTTAGAAGTGAAAGTTTGATAGTGGGGTTTGCGAGCATCTTGTTTCAGTGCATGCTTTGTGGGTTCAGGTCATTCACTTGTAGAACTTTAAGGGAGTGAAGACTCCTCCATATTTTGCTCAAAGTGTGTCCTGCGTGCAAAGACAAGGTAGAGATCAAGTGCATGGGCCCCTGTTGGTGGGAAAACACCAACAGAACCAAAAGTTTATTTTTCTCTAAAACCTCATGCATATTAAACAAGAAAAAGTTAATGTTTATTTGTTTCAGTATTCTATAACAAGGGTGATAAGATCGAGAGGATGGAACATGAATGTTGCAATACAATTGCTAAAATGATTAGGACTATGAGATCAAGAAGGTGGTGTTAGGAACAAACAAAACATGTTGAGCTAATGAAGTTAGATCAAGCAAGGGTGTTACTCTAACATGTTTGGTTCTTTATTTATGAACATGCCATAATTAAGGGAAAGCTTATTTGTTGACAACTCACCTCAAGATGTTACCTTATTATTGGAGCATGATGGCAATCTTTGTAGCAACTTGTGGTGGTGCTTTTCTTTTGCTTGAAGCTTTCTTGATTTGGCCTCTTGTGTAGCTTTTCCTAACTTGTCTTCTTTCTCTTTATTCCATAAGGTTCTTCGTGTAATGAGCGTGTCCTCCTTGTGAAAGGTTTGTTGTATGTTGCTTCTTCTCGGTGTGAGTTCATCTCGGGACCTCCCCCCAAGCTTATTTGAGAGTTTCTTCTTTTCTTTTTCTCAAGGGGTTAGTCCAACAAAATATACCAATGTCTACACAAGCAGTTTTTTAGTTCAATAACCAAACTAGACTCCATGTCTAATTCAATTAAGGAAGGCGTTCTAACCTAAGCACCATGCTTAATTTAAAAGCCTATGGAAATATGATCAGTATTCCCAAACCAAAGCATACTATGGTAGACGGAAAGGGTAGCATGAAGGCAAAGTATAGAGATTGACTCGCAGACAGGGAGATGAAAAACATGACAATAGTTGTTTAGCAGATTGAGCATGTCTAAAAAGGTAGAGGCAACCAAGATAGTATAGCAACGTGACAAGGAATTCTATGCATGTGATTTCATTTTGCATAATGATTGGTTGTACATACCTTACATTGTCATCCTTCGTTCTTCTTGCTCTAAACCTGAAATGGTTAGCAACAAAAATACCCGAAGGAATATTTCCTCATTTATATCTCTATGCTTATTTCACAAGGGTACTATAGCAATAAGGTAAACACTCATGTTATTTCTCAAGAAGTGCTTGTTTAAGGATAGCAAGCTCGTCCTTGGGAAACCTATTGAATTATGATTCATGATGATGAAGTGGTTTCCCTTCCAACATCAATCTACCTCAAGATTTTATGCCAACGAGATCTTGAATATTTATTATAGATGTATTCATCTACAACCACTCTTTCAAAATCTATAGGAGGAGAGAGAATGAGGGGGTTGAAGATCTCGTGTGGGAGAGTGATAGAGAGACTAGGTGATTCAGGAAAGCGATCATGTGAACATGGACTAGATGAAGTGTCTATGAAGCGGCTCTCATACTCACCGATATTGTCTTCCTTCCCAAACTCCAAGGTGAATCTATCATGGTTGTCTAAGGGATCTGTTGGGTTGGTGTCTCTTAGGCTAATAATATCTAAAATGTCGTCCATCCAATCAATGGCCATGGCACATAGGCTATTAACACTCTCAAGCCATTGTTGTGGGTCTTCTTGGTGGTCTTGATGATTCCCATGCTTAGGTTGTTGTGGTAAATTTCTAGGGTCATCATGAGTCTTAAAGAAGGAAGCATATGTGGATTCATCGGGGACAAGGATGGGTTTAGAGATGGGTTCGAATAAATCATCTTGTCTAGGCATAGAAGGGGTGAAGATAAGATTGTCTTCTAGATAGCTTTGTTTCTCCTTCTATGGCATGATCGGACATGCCATCCTTAGGTTCTTCCCAATGTCTTTTGAAAGAATAAGCATATTCAATAAGAGATTTCTCCTTAAAGGAATCTGAATTATAATCACTTGGAGATCTCTTATAAGCACATTCAATAAGAGACATCTCAAAAGAATCTGAATTGTGGTCACTTAGAGGTCTCTTGTATGGATGAGAATTTACTATTCCCCCAAAATCACTAAGGCTGAAATCATAAGGTTCTTCCAAAGGTGGAATTTCTTCTTCCTTTGGGGATTTTGGGATGTTGATGGTTCGGGATGGATAGCTAAGTCTTGGGATTGGAATTGTTGCGAATTAGTTATCGTAGTTTCTTCTCCTTGATCGGAGGGTGATTCTTCCTTTTTCTCGGGAAAAGTTCTAGTGGAGGTGGCGTATCCACAACATCTGTTAGGACATCTCTTGCTTCTCTATCGATAGAGAAAGGAATGCGCCTCCCGAAGCCGCACTAAGGTCCCCCGCATCTTCCTTATTAAGACCTAGATAAAAATGTTGAAGAAGGATTGGGTCCGAATACCAAGGTCCGGGCCAGTGTTGATGAGGTTATTAAAACGATCCCATGATGCAAGAAGAGACTCTTCTTTATTTTGTTTAAAAGTTAGAAGTTCTATACGAAGACGGGCCACTACGGAGGTGGGAAAGAAATATGTACAAAATTTGGACATTAATGTTCCCCAATCTCCTTTCACTCTCTCTACGCTCAAGTAATACCCTTTGTTTAGCTTTTCCCCGTCAAAGAGAACTTAAAAGAACTTCCAATAAGAAGGTATTCTCGGATATGCCTTCCATACGAAGGCAACCCATGATTTCCCTCAAACTTTTGTAGGTGCGAGTGTGGGTTGGCCTCGCCTTCTCCCGAGAAGGCTAATTTCTGAACCATTCTTATATAACCCAAGCGTAGCTCATAGGACTTTGCTAGGACAGGGCCTCTGAAGATTCAAGGTTGCCTAAAGCTTTCGCTTGTGGGTATATGATATTTATAGATAGGCGTGGAATCCATAATGAAAAAGGAAAGAAAAGAATAGAAGAGATAAGGAGATAAAAGAATATGATACAAGGATAAGGTAGATTTGAAGTCAACTCAAAGAATCGTTTCCCAAGAATTTTTTAAAATGCTTGTTGGTATTTGATAAGCCTACGTAAATATTTGTAATTTGTAAAATCCGCAGTTTTAACGGATACCAGTGAGCACTTCACCTGGGAGAGGGTTTAATATCAAATCCACGGGGGAAACGGGTGAGGGAGACTACGATCTAATCTTAACCCGGAGTAGCACAAGACTTAAGAAGGTTGAGAGTGTAGAGAGGATTACTAAAATATCTAATTCTTATCCCGATAAGCTATGATGATATTGTCTTAGGGGGACGTACTCAAAGGAAAGCAGGGACGAAACGTGCAATCCTCCAGCAACAGGGTCCTGCTTGGCCTATCATTCAGGGGGTGGACTACAAAGGACTCAATAGGACTGTCACTCCCGCGATCTACCACACGACCCAGAATGTAGGGTGCATTCACAAGCAACCTCGGTCTAAGCACCATGCCTAAACCTAAGCTACTCCTCTAATCTATAGGGTCCTATAGATTAAAGTACTCAAACAAGAGTTGTGAACAATAAGAACAATAAGAACTAGTACTTACTAGAAAAAGAAGTAGATTACCAAAGTAATTCCAAGTGTAGGTTAACTTCCACCGAGGTACAAGTTGTGGAGATGGCGCCGACAAGCCAAGACCTTCTCCTCCGGTCCCTTCCCTCTCTCTATCTCTCTTGATCTAAAGATTAGATCTATCTTGATCTAATCTCCTCTTGCATGCTAACTCTTCTAGATCTATTTCTATCTAGACCTAGGGGGAGACTCAGGGTCTCAGCCTATTGATACTGAATGATAATGAATTAGGGTTTCACCCTGGGGCCAGGGGGTCTGCTTATATAGCCCTTGGCGATGAACAATGGCCCTTGGATCAAACCGACCTTCAATAATGGTGTAGATACAACCTCAATGTCGGTTACAAACCGACATAGAAATCTGAAGCTGACTGGTGGGACCAGCCCGGCGACCGCCAGGACTTTGTGGCACAACCATATCTCCTTCCTCCTGGTGTCTTCTGGTGTCTTCTAGAATGTTTTAGTCCACTTTTTGGGTTGAGTTACTTCACGGTCAAGTCTTGTCATCGTATGGGATGCAAACTCTTAGGTTTCTCACCGTTCTTATCTGCTTTTATCTGTTCAGTCCCTGCAAAGATATAAATCACCAAAGCTCATGGAACTATGTTAGTTAGACCCCTAGACTTATGTTGATATTCACTTTAAGCCCTTATTCTATGTTTAGTTGACTAGTAATATTATGCTATAACAGGTGTCAACAAGGAGCAAGGCCCATGAGCGCGCCTTTCTTGCCTCGCTCAGCGACCTCGAGAACGTCACCGACGACGACCAATCTTCCTCGAGCGACGAGTCTGAGGAGAACATCGAGGACAAGCTGAACAAACTATGCTTCTTTGCCGGCTCCACACACGACGGCTTCTGCACCATGGCTCTTGGAGATGAGGCGCAAGGTGGCAAGGGTGAGGCCGGCAACGGTGACTCTTCTTCCGAGGTATCTCCCATAATCAATTCCCTCTCTACTGAGCTTGAGTCCATGAGTGATGCTTTGATTAGTCAAGATAAGTTGCTCAAGCACGCTGCTAAAGAGAGGAAGGAGTATAAGGAGAAGTTGGAGATGGCTTTGGTTGAGTTAGAGCTGGTTAGGAAGCCTGTGGAGTTGTCTGAAGAACCTGAGTGTGATGCTTGTGCTGTCCATATGTGTAGCATTATGTCTTTGCAATCCAAATATTCTACTTTGCCAGATGAGCACGTTGAGTTGAAGGCTAGGCCTATGTTGCTGGGTGCGTGCAAGTCCTGCTCGGGCTTGCAATTTGATCTGGAAGAGAAGAATGCCAAAATCTCCTTGCTAGAGAAGGCCAGTTCAGATAGAACAGTTGCTAGGTGCGCTTGTTGTGAGGCTTTGGAGTTTGAGATCGAGGCTTGTAGGTGTGACAAGATTAAGACCGAGGAGGATAACTCATACCTCTGGTCTATCTTGAGCTGGGTGTCTAGTGGAGAGCCACGGTTGGGCATGATGATGAGTCAGTTTAAGAGGAGAACTGACACTTTGGGATTAGGCTTTACGATAGGTGGGAAGGGTGATAATTTGTTTGGCACGGTTGGTGAGCTTAGTGGATTGAAACCAAGTGAGAAGCCTTCCACTACCCAACCTACCACCACTTCCAAGTTTATCAAGATCACCCCACCTAAGCCTACCAAGCCCACTATGAAAGATGGAGTGTTTGAAGAACCTCCCAAAGCTCCACCTCCAAAACAAGTGTGGATTCCAAAACCTAACCATCTTAGGAACCCACTTGACACTCTCCCAAACATCTCTGAGGATCCCCCTTCCCAAAGCTAAGCATCCACCAAGAGTGAACCATACCCAAAAGAGAGTGAGCCAACAACCATCCAAGAGAGAGGTGAGGTATCACTGTGAGTACTGTGAGAGGGATGGTCACCTTGTTGAGTTCTACTTTAGGAGGAAGAGAGATGAGAGGTAGGAGTATGAGCCGAACGGTCGGAACATGTACCGTCCTCCACATGGGGTACATGTGCCACCTATTTTGAGGCGCCTTTGCTAGGCCTAGAGGTGCAATAATTCAAGGTGCTAGGCCTCAGGTTGCTAGACCACATGGTGGTCGGTCCCGGCATGGTTCGAGTCATGGTCGATATGACTCTGAATCACGTGGCAGTGGCTTTCAGTCTCACAGTCCTAGCGGACCACGTTTTCCCTTTCGTGGTGATGGCTTCTCTCCCATAGCAAATGGAATGCCTTGTGTTTTTCCTAACACGTTTCCCGGGAAAATAGGTCAACACTGGGACTCTCCTTTCATGACTAACCCTAGTGTTATGCCGTTTGCTCACCCCATGTCTTTCTATTAATGCAGGTTGCTCGCTTGGAGGACACATGGTCGGAGGATTCTGGATGTTCGCGCCACATGACCGGAAGTGCCAAGTGGTTTTCCAGCCTCAGTCCCATGAAGAACAAGGAGTTCATCACTTTTGGGGACAATAGCAAAGGTAAAATCGTGTCTCATGGGTCCATTCGACTCAATGAGAGCTTCATTCTCAAGGATGTTGCTTTGGTTTCTAACTTGCATTTCAATTTGCTTTCGGTTTCGCAACTCCTTGGGGATGGATTTGAAGTGCGTTTCAAGCCTGGTTGTTCTCGGATTTTGGATTCTCGGGAAAACCTTGTGTGTTGGATTGTGCATTATGGGAATGTGTTTTGTGCCGACTTTTCTCATTCTTTCGGCCCTTCTTGGTGTTTGATAGCCTATTCTTCTTCGAACTTTGGAAGTGGCATAGGAGACTTGGACATTTGAGTTTTGACTTGCTTGCAAGATTTAGCTCAATTGACCTAATCCAAGGATTGCCTAAACTAAAGTTTGTGAAGGATTTGGTTTGTCATCCTTGTTGGCATGGAAAGATGATAGCCGCTTCTCACCCTCCCTGTGAATCAAATCATGACCAAGGACCCCGGTGAGCTTTTGCATATGGACACCGTTGGTCCGGCTAGAGTAATGTCGAAGGTGGCAAGTGGTATGTCCTTGTGGTTGTGGATGACTTTTTGAGATATTCTTGGGTGTTTTTCATGAGGACAAAGGATGAGGCGTTTACTCATGTTCGAGGTTTGATTTTAAGGTTGCAAAATGAGTTTCCTAAACATACCATGAGAGCTATCCGTAGCGACAATGCTACAAAGTTTAAGAATGCTCAATTTGAAACCTTCTGCACTTCATTGGATCTTGAACATCAGTTCTCTTCTCCCTATGTTCCTCAGCAGAATGGCATTGTTGAACACAAGAATCAGACCCCTGTCGAAATGGCCCGGACAATGCTCGATGAGCATAGGACTCCGAGGAGGTATTGGGCCGAGGCGATCAACACTGCATGCCATGTCTCTAACCACATTTTCCTTAGGGCTTTTACTAAGAAAACATCTTATGAGCTGCGGTTCGGGAGGATGCCCAAGGTGACACACTTCGTGAAAGTGCTCGACCGTAGTGTTTCATACTCAAGAAGGATAAGTTGTACAAGTTTGAGTCCGGGTCTTCGGATGGTATATTTCTAGGTTATGATGTACATTCTCATGCTTATCGTATACTTAACCTTGATACTAACCGCATTATGGAGACTTGTGAAGTCACCTTCGACGAAACCATGCCATCTTTCTCTTCTATCTTCGGATGTGCATATGAGAAGGAATTGAGAGAGCCCATCTTCGTGGAGGAAGATGAAGATGGTGAGTGGGGTGATCCCGAGCCGATTCCTTCGGCCGCCTCACGTGAGCCTGCGACAACAACCGAGGTTCACGGCGCCAACCCTGCGACATCTTCTTCCTGGGGGCCGATCGACCTGTTTCCTCAGCCTACACAAGCTATACCTGAGGAGACTCCTGCTATGGTTGAGGGGGAGGCAACCTCTTCAAGAGAAGCGCCAAGGCACATTCAAAATCGCCATCCCCCCAACATGATCAAAGGGTAACGAGGTCAAAAACTTACACCATTTCTCATTTTGCTCAGTCAGCCTTTGTTGCTACCTTTGAACCCAAAGATGTTACCCATGCTTTGTCTAATGCTGACTAGATCAACACTGTGCATGAGGAGTTAGAGAATTTTGAGCGAAACCAAGTTTGGATCTTAGTACCTCCACCTCTAGACTGTCATCCCATAGGAAACAAGTGGGTGTTTAAAAACAAGCAAGGTGAGGATGGAGTGGTTGTGAGGAACAAAGCAAGGCTTGTAGCTCAAGGTTTTTGCTAAAAGGAGGGAATTGATTATGATCAAGCCTTTGCTCCCATAGCTCGTTTAGAGGCCATTAGGATCTTGCTTGCCTTCGCAGCTTCGAAGGGATTTAAGCTATACCAAATGGATGTGAAGAGTGCCTTTCTAAATGATTACATAGAGGAGGAGGTGTATGTGAGACAACGCCCGGGCTTCAAAAATCCCAAGTTCCTGAACCATGTGTTCAAGTTGCATAAGGATTTGTATGGCCTAAAGCAAGCCCCCAAGAGCGTGGTATGAGCGCCTTAAGAGCTTCCTATTAGCTAAGGGTTTTACCATGGGTTCGGTAGATAAGACCTTGTTTCTCCTCAAGCAAGGCAGTGATATCCTTTTAGTACGTATATACATGGACGATATCATCTTTGGGGGTTCCTCAAATGGCCTAGTGGCAAATTTTTCTGAAATGATGAGCATGGAATTCGAGATGTGTATGATGGGTGAGTTGAGCTTCTTCCTTAGACTTCGATCAAGCAAACCAAGGACGGTACCTTTGTGCATCAAGGCAAGTACACGAAGGACATCTTGAAGCAGTTCAACATGCATGATGTGAAGCCACTCGACGCCCATCTCCACCGCGACAACATTGGACGAGGACAAGGAAGGCGAACCTGTCGATCAAAAGGAGTACCGAAGCATGATCGGGTCGCTACTGTACCTGACAGCCACAAGACCGGACATTTAGTTCGCGGTATGCCTCTACACGCCCTTTCGGTCATCTCCACGCTCTTCTCACCACCAAAGCGGTGAAATGGATTATGAGGTACTTTACGCTTTTACCCCCGAGTTTGGACTTTGGTATTCAACCGCTTCTTCTCTTTATCTTTACGGGTTCTCGGATGCGGACTATGCGGGTTGTAGAGTTCATCGTGTCACCACTTCTCGGTACATGTTAGTTCTTGGGTACATCCTTAGTGTCTTGGTCATCGCGTAAGCAATCTAGTGTAGCTCAGTCTACTACCGAGGCCGAGTACGTAGCTGCCGCGGCTTGCTGTTCACAGCTCATGTGGATGATTGCTACCCTGAAAGACTATGGCCTCAATTTCTCCAAAGTGCCCCTTTTCTATGATAGCATGAGTGCCATATGTGTAGCTAAGAACCCTGTACTTAATGCTAAGACTAAGCATATAGAGGTCCGTTTTCACTTCCTGTGTGATCACTAGGAGAAGGGTGAAATTGACTTGGTGCATGTGGGCACTAAGCGCCAGCTTGGCGCACATCTTTACCAAGCCCCTAGATCAAACTCAGTTTTCTTTGTCCGAGAGGGGAGTTGGGGGTTTGTTACCCCTTTTAGAGAGTTGTGGAGTCTTTGTCTCGTGTATCATAGTTTTTCTCTTCTTTTGCTTTTGTATCATATTTGCATTGCATGTCATCATGTACATTTCATCTTGAGCTTCATGGCTATATTGATCTAAATGAGAGTATGCTCTTGGTAGTACATGTTAGTGCTTTGGCTTAAGCTCCTTTTAATCACTTGATGTATGTTATGAGCTATGCTTGATTTCTGAAAAATATGTGAACTTGACTAATTCATGTTGAAATATAATCTTGGTTCACCCTTGAGATGGCTCCTAGCATGTGTAGGATGAGTGAGATCCTTTGAGCTAGTATGTATATCCTAGGTAGCTATGTCTCTTGCCTTGATTCATTCACTTGCTTAGATAGTATTGCTTCTTATGTGATAAAATTCGAAGTCCAAGTTATGTGATGAAAAGATCGAGATGGGTCCATTTTGCCTCACTTTGAAGTTTGAGATTGTTTTCTTTTTGCACTATTGATTGAACTTGGACTTCATTATGTTTGACCCACACCATTGTCTTAAGCTAATCATTGCTCATGCATAAGCTTGAAATGGTTGATTAGTAAGGCAAGGCAAATGTGGATAACCACTCGCACATACATGCTCTCTTGTAACTTGTGAACTGCTGCAACTCCGAATTAAAATGAAAATCACAAGGTTATGCAATGAATTCCAGCATGATGTGTGAACTTGGTTTGAGGTAGTTCACCCAGTTTATATGTATTGGCACTTAGTTGATTTCCTATCTACTTGTGCTAGGTGCTATTCTTGTTGGTGAATCTCTCTTTTACAAAAGCTTAATCTTGCTCAAAATGCTTACTTTTCATATTCATGTCACTTGATTAGATTGAGCTTTGCTAAGCACTTGTATATTGTTGCTTGTGTACTCACTTGAGCATTCTCTCATTTGGTTGAATATATTCTTGAAGCTTTGCATTGTATCGTATTGCATCCATGCATCTTCCAAAGGGGAGGTTGTGCATGTTGTGTGAGCTTGATATGTGCATATGTCAACACGGGGGAGAAAATTGTACACAAAGATGCACTTGTTGAGGGGGGAGAAAATGGAATTTTTTTTCGTGCTTATCAATAGGGGGAGTGTCTCTAGCTAGATATGTCGAGCCGTTTTGCCTCTTTCTTGAGGGTCTAGCTGTTCTTCTGTTTTTCTTGCTTCGCTAGTGGTGTTGAGCCCTTTCTTGCCTCTTCTTGAGGACTAGCATGCTCGCTTGGTTGTGTCGAGCCGTTGCCCTTGTCTTAGGGACCAAGTTGTGTCCGTGGCTTTGCTTGCTTCTAAGTTTATTCTTGGTCTTTTTCTTTGGCTTTTGATCACTTGGGTAAGCTCTCTTCTTCCTCTCAAGTGTTGCTCAAGTGTTGACAATGCACTCATCAAGGGGGAGATTGCGAACACATGGTTGATTAACCATTTTGTGTCCACTTGTTATGATGAGTGATTGATCAACACTTAGCATTTTTATTCTATTTTCTTTCTTTTTCTACATCAGTTACCCTTACCCCGGCACACGCGGTGTGTCGGTTGACGTTGTCTCTTGGCTTGTGTTGTGCAGGTCTGGAGCTCGGAGACGGTGGTCGACGGTGAGGTGAAGGCCAAGGACGACGTGCCGTGCCGATGGACCCGGAGCAGCGGTGAAGGGCGGACGTGAGGCTTGGACCGAGGGACCAGAGCACCGGATGCCCAGCCATGGTGGTCGACACTTGGGACATCGACAAGTGCGAGGATACATGGAGTGACCGTGTCGATCGAGTCAAGATAGCAGACGTGCAAGTTGAGCGGGCGGGCCGTAAGACTTGGCGACCGGGTGGTTGAGGACGGCGTGACACGTGTCGGAGCGCGGGGGGATGCGTATGGTATGCTACTACGCAAGCGGTTTGGTGGTTTGGGCCTCAAAACCATCGGAGACCGGTTTCGCGGGTTTGGGCCTCAAAACCCCGGGCGGAGGTTCCGAGCACGGAAGGATGACACGTGGCGGCATCGGGAGTTCGCGCCGGCGAAGCTACCGGTGAGAAGGCGCGGTGGCCGTCCGATCGATATATCCCGGTCGGACCAATATGCCCCCTGGCTATTCGGTATTCGACCATGTATCATTAGGGGTAGGATGGTCATTCGGACCAAGACTATAAATAAAGAGGGCAGCCCTCCATCGGAGGTTGCCTCTCCAATTTTCAGTTCATCCTTAGGGTTTCCCAGTCCGTAGTTGCTCGAGTAGGAGAGGTTTAGACAACGATTGTGATCTGTGTTCGTAGGAAGCACACCCCTTAGTGTGTGCCTGTCCTCTAGGCTTTTCGGATCGATGGATAGTGTTCATGTGTCTCTCGTGATTTGGCGTTCTTGAGCTGCGTTTTTAGTCCTCTCTTTTTCCCTTCCCCTTCTCTTGCTCGATCTGGCCGATTTTGTGGATCGTTTTACTTGATTCAAGTTGTCCCAATCCGTTCTTGACCAAGAACCCAAGAGATTCACTAAAGGAAATCATTTGAATCCTCTTGTGTCCTCGGATTTGGGCGATTCTCGTGTTCGTATTCGTGTTCTTCGAGTTTGGGGGCGAGATCTGAAATTTCTCTTGATTCATCCGTTAAAGTTCGAAATTTCTTTAGGGGATTTGGTCACCAACATGTCTAGATCATCCGGACTTAGTTTTGTGACCCGAGATTGAGAGTTGATCGAAGTTTTGGTTCTACTTGTGGAAGAGGCGATTTTCGTTTTCGGGCTGTTCTTGCTGTTTTCGCAAGGCCGTGACAGTCCGCCATCAGATCGAGCCGGACCGCCTCGCTTTGTGCTCAGCACCTCAAAAGTCCGGATAGTCCGCACTCAAGTGGCGGACAGTCCGCGGTTGTGTTTTTGAAACACCAACAACCCTGTTTTTCAGTCGGGTTTTAGAAATTCAAACTGCGGACTTCCAAGGTCTAAGTGCGGACTGTCCACAGTGCAAAGTTTTTGAACTGCGGATAGTCCACCACCAAGGTGCGGACTGTCCGTAGGTCATTTTTCAGCACATGTCCAGAACCATTTTTGGAGGCTGTTTTTCGCAGTTTTGAACACCGGACAGTCCGGCCTTCACCCCGAACAGTCCGAGGTTCATTTTTCAGCTGTGTATAGAGTCATCTCTTTGCGGTTTGGTTTTCATATTTTGAATGCCGGACAGTCCGGTGGCTAAATCCGGACAGTCCGCGAAAGTGCCCCCTGTCTTGAGCTGTATTTGCTTGGTGCTTTGAGCGATTGGTTTGGTGTCGAACCGGTTGATCCGCTGTGCTTCTAGGACTTGTTCTAGGGCATTCACCTAGTCATCTAGGTCGTGATATTCGGTGTCATTGCTTGGTTCATCTTGAGGGGACGTGAGAGCCAAGAACTTGAATTTCAGAAGAAATTTTGAGGCTCCTATTCACCCCCTCTAGTCGCCTTAGCGGTCCTTCATCAGTCAATCCCCCACTTTGTTGCTTGTGTTTTAGAAATGCTTCATACTTTTTTCTCTCCTCAAGTTTACTGTAATATCCCCTGTATTGGGACTAGTGGTTGTATAGAAATGAAATAGTAAACATCGGTTCATAATTAAGAATTTTTAGCTATTTTTTCAAAATATCTGAACGAAATGGAATCAAAATTACTGTACATTTACCAAAGCTCAATCGTAGAAAGCCGATTTTCGGTGAGAACCAGCCAAAATTCTGAACCCTGGTTTGGACCGACCCCGGCGACATTTTATCCTGACATTTTATCCGGTTGATTGGAGACATTTTTGTTTGTGTTCCATGGCCATGTTACTATCTCCGTCATTCTTGCAGCAAGAAAAAATGAGCATGTTTGTTTGATCATTGCGAAAAACAAAAAAAATGATTGGCCATTGACAACAAAAAAAAAATGGAGAGGCAAATCATCGAGCACGTTGTGTGCATCATCCATGAGTGAAGTGGACTAACACATCTGGCGAGCTTCATCCCAGGTGAAGAAAAAATCATAGGATTGCTCTGACCTTTCTTTCTATGCAACTATATTGGAGCACCATGGTGAAGGTATTTATAGGAAATTATATGCGTAGTCGAAGGATGGCAGGAGCTTGCATCATCGTCCATGAGTGAGGCTAGTTGAGTACATGATGGAACTGGCCTTACCCTTTTGTACTACTGCGGCTAGCACGGCAAGCGGCAGCGGAGCCGTGGATCTTGACGGGCCGTTGCGCTACCCACAGGAAGAGGCTGCCGCGAGGTCGGTGGCTATGACGCGCGATGCCGAAGCCGTGAGGTGCCGGTCGCGTCGGTGTGTGTGATGAGGCCCTGCTGCGCGAGGGGGGGTGGCAGCCTCTTGCGTGGATGGGATGAAGGGTGGGAGCGGTGGTGGTACCGTGGCGGTGAGGCACAGGGTTGCGGCTTGCGACGGTGGAGAGGAGGCGATGTAGGTGAGACCGTGAGAGTTCGGAAGGAAGGAGCCAGTGTTTTTGAGAACGTGGACAGATGTACAGTTACAGAGAGGGGAGCGGGGATCGGACGGTCCTGGTGGGGTACTGTTCTAAGAACAGTTTTATGAGTCTAGTGATAGAAGTCCAGGCTTCCACGACTTTAGGTGTATTGTATAGATATGATGAGTACAAAAGGCAAATATCATATTTATATTCTTTTCTCTTTCCCTCGAGTTAGAAAAAGAGCACAATGAAGGCTATATGATATTTCCAATAAACCTTCGTAATGCTCCTTTGTGCACAATGAAGGTTAGGTAATGGTGAACCAAGTAATTGGTTGTACTACTAGAGAGGCGGTCACATGCAGGCAACCTGGCCTCCGTCCGTGGGGAATCCGGACAACAGTTTATAACCAGAAGCGAAGATTCAACAGTGGCAAATCAATAATTATGAAGGTTAGGTGGATTTAGTGGTTAAAGAACGTTTTTGCGTTATGAAAATTTCACTTCTAGCTCGTGGCTTAACCTGACAAGGAAATATCAATGTTGGGTCATAGCCTTTTTTTTTTTAGATTACACAAGACAACGCAGACGCTCAACACACACGCACACTCACCCCTATGAACACACGTATGCAAACCCTACCCCTATAAGCACCTTCGAAGAACTGAGCCGGCAAATCTTGAAGTTCACGAAGTCACCACAGGCTCCTCGCTGTCGATGGGGACGTCGCCTACCACTTAATGCACAAGCCGGAAAATCCCAGAATAAATCCAGAATAAAGTGTCGCACCTAGATTTGAACCTTGGATGGGAGCCCCCAACCAATGGCCTTTGCCATTGCGCCGTGAGCCCCTTGACAATAGTCTAGCCGACAGCCGGTTTTTGGCATGACCTGGTAGTGATATTTCAGTGCTGAGTGGTGGTCTGAGCCAGAAGTGATAGGTTAGTTCACTGCCCAGTCGAATGGAGCTAATGATGCTCTGATGGTGATTGCTTGTTCTAGCATAGTGTTTCCTACTGCTCCTTATGCATGTATTTTGTAGCGTCTAAGAAGATATTCGAGAGCTCGTGTTATATACAGTAGCTAAAATAAATGTAGGGCAACACATTTTTGTACCGGTTTGGTTTGGATACTCAAGTATTTATTGTAGTGTAATAAGATAGTTTAAGATATCGGAACATTAGTGCAACATATCTAGTAGAGCACATAATTAATCTGATTAAGATACATATGTTAAATGAGGTTTGTTGTGCTTCCTATAAAAACCTATGTAAACTAGATACATAATACAAACATTAGAAATGTTCTCCTTGTCATAGAAAGAGGAGAGTAGCAAGATTTTCTTCTTCATGGCACTACTCAAGGTCTCTACAAGGATTGTGTACCCATGGGCTGCACTGTTCTTTGTTCTTGGGATCATGTCTGCTATGTTTCCCTCCTGCCAAGCGGCTAGCTTTTCAGGTAAAACCTACTTTTTCATATACTTTATGTTTTCTGATATGTTTACATTAATTAGTGCCCCAGTAAAACTGAAGTAATTAACATGTTTGATAGTCTTTGATGTATGTTGTGTTCGATACGTAGGCTTGAAATGCTGCCTGGAAAAGTCAGCGCCACAGCCACCAGCAGGGGTGACATGCTATAAGTACCCCGGTTGCACTCCTCATCCATGCTGGCTGATGTGTCGAACATGGGGCTACATTAATTATGTCTCCTACTGCATAAAAGGCAAAACTGCGGACAAGGACGAATGCTGCTGCCAAAACAATGGGACTGCACAACTAGCGTAGGCTTTGTAAAATGTGAATTTTGTGGTAGCAAGCACATGCCATGAAAAATAAATGGTGTTCCTATGCCGGAAGATTTGTGTTGACACTTTGATGTCTCCACCATGGAGCACGCCCCGTTCACCTTCAACAACTATCAGCTTCCAAAAAGATAAAATAGATCTCTCAAACCTCGCAGATGGAAAACAAACATAAATTTGTCTAGGTTTGAGTCACAAGTGAGGGTAACAACCCTGCATCCTTCTATGTTATTTATTGATAGAAACTTCAATCTTCCGCCTACACTTGTCAAAAAAAAAAACTTCCGCCTACTGGCCACCGGACTGACTGGAGCCTGTCATGCCTGTTGGCACACGATTGATCACGGCTCACATAATAACTAGGGGTAAGATCGCCTAGCCGCCACAGACCAAAAGGACACTCATAGTGGCGCAGGACAAAAAACAAAATTAAGGTGCGGCAAAAATATAGTATATGGGGTATATGGCGAGCGCCAGTATCTATAAATAGTATATAGGGGTGTTTAGTTGGTGAAATATTTTGGGTTCGGCTCTTGTAACACTTTTTGTTTGTATTTGGTAATTATTGTCCCACCATGGACTAACTAATGTCAAAAGATTCGTCTCACACTTTTCAGCCAAACTGTGTAATTAGTTTTTTATTTACCTACATTTAATACTCGATGCATGCGTCAAGAGATTTGATGTGACGGGTACTGTAGCACTTTTGGGGTTTACTTTTGTGAACTAAACATGCTCATAGTATATGGGATTCAAAATTTTTCAAACTTCAAGGTATAACGAGGGCCATACCTTGTCATCACAGAGCTCCGCCAACTGGACACATCGCAGACCACACTTACGTGGAAAAGCATGGAGAGGTTTATGACCAGCCACCAAAGAATAATCAATTGTGTTTGTGTGATGAAAAGCAGCTTGTTTTCATGCAAACTAGCAAAGGAACTATCAAAACAGTCGTCAATGAGGACCCATGGGGGCAAGACATCGATGAGTTGCCCTAGCTTGCCATGGAGCCATCCTTGGCTATTGGATCAAGCGGCGAACAACAACATGTGGTTGGAAGAGGGCAAAAATAAATTATAGATGTAAAAAGGTGATTGGATTGATGGATGTATGTCAATCGGCCATCCTGCCGATATGCTCTCATTGAAGAAAAGGAAGATATGAAAGATGTTGTAACTAACTTTAAAAAATCTTTTTACCTCTCACGCTGGAACTAAGTTAGAAAACGTTGCAATATGTTCCTGTATAGGTCACTTTTAGCCACCAATATCTGTATAAAATCCACACCAAACTTAGTGAATAGAGTTTTAAAGTAACAAATTCTACAAGTTTTGGTGAGTTGGTCATTCAGAGCTTATACATGGAATACATAGAAAAACACATCAAAAAGCACAATTATGAAAGCATAAATACAGCACCCACGCCAAGACAAAAGAGGCCCAATCACTCATAATATCTGGACCAAACACTGATGGAAAAGCGGCCCAGGCCCAAAAGAAAATATCCAACACAGGCCTAGGAAGGAGGCCCACCTACCAGATGACTCAGGCCCAGCCAATTTAACACTCTTTTTTTTTTTTTTTTTAGATTACACAGTACAACGCAGACGTGTTTGTTTTTCAAAAGTAGAGTCAATTTAATATGAATTTAAGTAGGTGCTTTACTTTTATACGGGTATAAGTATATCCATCATACTGTTGGTATAAGTGAGCATGAGAGGCATGCATTCAACCAATGCTAGAGTTATCAAAAAATAAAATAAAATAAAAAATAAACCAATGCTAGTCTCAGCAGCAGCTAACAGTGCAAATTTGCAAACACAATTATACTAATTTTGAGAGACAAACAAGGAAATAACCACCACAAGTATTCCGGTCTCTAAACATAACATCCATAAGCTAGGTAATTAATTAATACAGGTTTCTGAAAAGGCTTGACTGAGTCATGCAGTCTACGACTTGGCAGAAATACCCATCATCCTTTATCGTAATAAAAATAAAGGATAACAAGTTTGATAATTGCAAATCACAACAGTAAAATTCCATCGAACATGGCGACAATATCCATTTCTGTATGTTTCAACATACAGCAAGCTTCCTGAATCAAGAAGTCCCTCTTAGCCCAGACCCTGTGGTCCCGTATGATGCCTGCATAAAAATAGACATCAATCAATTGTTTTTGCCAAATTAAAGACTAAAACTATTATTTAGTACTCCCTCCGTTCTAAATTGTAGTTCACTTTGACTTTTCTAGATATATTGATTTTTTACTATACACCTATTTATACAAGTATGTCTAGATACATAGTAAAAAGAAATGAATCTAGAAAAAGAAAAGTAAACTGCAATTTAAAACGGAGGGAGTAGACAAATTAGTCAACAAAGTGATAGAGGCACACAGTGGCATGCTAAGATACTTACTTTCTTGTTGCTAACTCTTGTTGTAGAAGGGGAGGATTGTGTAGACCGTTTGAGCGATTGCAGTAACCAGTAGGATGACAGCAGCCAATAAAGAGAGGAATACCCATGGGTTCCTCAGGTATGTATGTGCAAAGGTGGCATGCCACCTATTCCATGGCCGCTTACAGTGTTGGCTTACCATGCATGCGTTGCACATCGTCGAGCATGCTGAAGGGGCTCATGAGTGCTCCACTGCCAAGGCTATTGATCTGCTGCGCCAATTCCTCGTCACTGCTCAGCAAGTTCTTTATTACCCTTTTAGACCTCAGCAGCTCAACATCTCTCCCGGTATTAACTAGATTATCCATAAAGCATATGTATGACAGCACCTCATGCCCAGTGCATGGATACAACTCCTCAAAGGCTAACAAATTGAGTATCTGCTTCTCGGTGTCATCATGGGCACTGAATGCTGGCAAGCTAAGAATACCATTTCTGAAGCTGATGTCATGGATGAATTGAGTTTTGCTCACCTTGAAATGGATCCCAGCATCACTAAACTCGGCAGCAGATGGCATGGTATTATCCCATCCTTCACCAACATAGTGGAGTGCTGGGCCACACATACCCTGATGTAACAAGTCCAATGGATGTTGGCCCAAGCTATTGATATCCAAATTCACCCAATTCGAGAAACCTAGAAAAATCAGCACCATTTTGTTGACAGATGCAGCACTCTGTAGTCATGATAAACATAGAGTTAAGAACAAAAGATTGAACTCCATTATATAATTAATCCTGTAGCTAGACATTTATTAAGCTAAGCTAATCTCTGCTTATAGCTCATGAAACAGATTTATTATTACTAAATAAATACAGATCATTTTTAGAACTTCCTAACAGTTCTTACAAAACATGAACATACAAGAATCCTTATCTTTAAAAAACAAGTTAATTGGTTATTAATTGTTGCAGCATCTAAATTATATATACATTTGCAATTATGAAAATCAACTCGATCAAACCCTTGCCCGCTCTTGCCATTATAAATATTAGTTGAAAGAAGCACCTAATTATATATTTTAATTACCCAGGCATCCTATTATTAATAATGCAACCTTTCCTAAATCTAAGTACATCATAGTTACCACATTTCCTTTTCTGATTTTTGATGGAAAAATAAACTCATTAGTGTCAGCACAATGAGCACTATGTCATCATCATAATTAACCTAAGATCACCCTAAATCAACATATGTGTTATTCACCCTGGTACTTCTTAATTTCTCAACAGACATGTAACATACTATAAGTATCTCCGCCTAGATGAGAATTACCAAGTAGTACTACTGCATGTATTTAAATATACTTACCGGGGCCGTGTCCTGCTCAACGGCTAGGATTCTATGCAGGACAAGCAGCGGGAGTTGATTCTCCATGACAATAATGTCCGATCTGATTGCTGTATACATGGTGAGGCATCCGTGGTAACTGAAGACGGGGTTGTCTGCTGGGTAATCGAAGTAGCGCTCTATTGACTCTAGTAAGAAACATCCATCCATCATCATCATCTGGACAAACTCTTCTCTACCTTCAGTGCGCCATTTTTCATCAAGCTGGTCGTACTCACCAAGCAATTCATCAAAAACCTCTTGTAGCGATGCTAGGTACTCTACTAGAGGCTTCCCAAAGCGCTTGACGCGCTGCAAGACGGCCTCCTTCTTGTGACGCTCCATGGGCATCAGGTCAGCCTTGCCATAGTGCAGTGGGCCCATGGACACCAGCTTTGGCCGATATGCCTCTGGGTTGCCGCGCTTGATCCGATCCGGCACAAGGTAGATTGACGGTGGTTTCTTCCCAACCACCGACCAGCGGCTATTGTCGAGTGTCTCTTCCATCTCGACTATCCAACTGGTACAGCCGACCTCCATGACTCTAATTGCCTCCCCCAAGTTAATCTCCTCTTCCTCCTCGAAAATCTCCTGCACATGGTGGTGGTGGTGCTGCTCCTCTTGGTGCTTCTGCTGCTGCCCCTCTTGGTGCTGCTGCTCCTCCTCATGGTGCTGTTGCTGCTACTCCTCTTGGTGCTGCTGCTGCTGCCCCTCTTGGTGCTGCTCCTCTTGGTGGTGCTGGTGCTGCTCCTCCTCCTGCTGTTGCTCCTGCTCCTCTTGGTGATGGTGCTCCTCCTCCTGCTGCTGCCCCTCTTGGTACTGCTCCTCTTGGTGGTGCTGGTGCTGCTCCTCCTCCTGCTGTTGCTCCTGCTCCTCTTGGTGGTGGTGCTCCTCCTCCTCCTCCTCCTGCTGCTGCTGCTGGACATTCCCCAGCATGGGCTGCTGCTCAACAAACTCCAGCACAGGTTGTTCTTGCTGCTGCTGCTCGACAGCCAGGGCCGGCCCTGAGATTTTGGGGGCCGGGGGCAATACTAAAGACCGAGGCCCCTTAGAACAGATGTGCATATTTTTTAGAGTATATCCAATAGTTTGAAATTATAGACAAATAGGGAGCGAAAGTTTCTGTCAACAGATATATAGACGAAATCTTTTAAATTATATATTTTCATATAATGGTTATCATCCTTCTCGATGTCCAAATTCTTATATACGGTAAGACCTTGCTATCGGGATTAGTAGTACTCTTGTTTGCTTCTAGAGTAATAATTATTGATTTATCTATTTTTTTCCGATCTTTATATATATTGTTTTAAATATATACTGTATATCGATGTGTCCTCTACCTGATCACTCAGTGTCGCTCTTTTTTCATTGTCTAACTAACTACTAACAACACATCATTTATATAAGATGTGTGCTAGTATTTTTAAAATACATTTAGTAAGTGAAAACTATAAAAAGCACAATGATATTATTCCAAAAATAGATGGCATGCATATAGTTGCAAAAGTCTATGCGACACACCTGCATGCGATTAGTCACAAATAGGTAGATTTTTGTGGCTGAGAGTGGATTAGTACATGCATAGAACCATGCAGGGGCCCTTGATGGCTCCGGGGGGCCCGGGCGGCCGCCCGTTCGCCCGCCCCAGGGCGGGGCTGTCGACAGCCTCGGGGTGCTGCTCTTCCATCTGCACAACTTACTGCAAAGGACTAGATCAGTGAACAACAGGAAAACTACTACATGAGTAAGTGCTAGAAAGTGGAAAACAGATGTGGCTGATTGAAGTGTCCAAATCATCCTAAGACCAGGCTACTACCTATATATAGGACCAGTATTGGTTGACAAATAAGACAGCAAAATTTGAACATTGCAGAGAGGAACATATAGTAATATTTTCTCACATAGATGAGGCATTGTATAACTATAACATATGGTCTTTTTGAGATTATTTTATATGAAAAACTGGAGAAAGAACTTTTCAGAATCCTATAGCTTTATAAGCAAACTAACACTGATATAAAAACATTCTTCAGTATATCTTGTTCTTTCCAGCTATTAATATGATAAATCTTCTCATTGCAAAAATATCACATATCAACTGGATCAGCCTTATTGATACTAAATCTTTTTTGTAGGTGCCTTTTTTTGCAACTCAAATTTGGTATTTTGTGCGTAATAAATCCTTCATGATGAGCAAATTTACCTGAGGCGTTCTGCCTATCTTGCTCAGAGACTCAGACAAATGGAACTTAATTGGCCGCGGCTGTTCAAAACGTTGTTGGTTCAGCTAGACAGTTCCTTCACGAGAATAAAGGCTAAATCCATTAACCAAAGGGCATGTCACCTAATTTTTCACAGGCAATTTGATTGTAAAATTATACAAAATATGAGCTTCTCTTCAACATTAGAGGCAAGATGAATCAATACATAATAAGCAAGGACTAGATCATTGGGCAGTAGGAAAACTACTACCTCAGAGATTGCTAGAAAGTGTGGAAAACAGATGTAACTAATTCATGTTTCTAAAACATCCTATGACCAGTCTACTAGCCATATATATGACATGTAGTGGTTGATCAATAACATTTGAACATTGCATACATGACAATGAAGAAAAAAAACGCTCTCCTATATGATGCACAAATTCAAATAGGCTACACAGTACCTGAGGTGTGTTATGCCTATATCTTCCTCAGAGTCTCGGACAATGGACCTTAGCCATAGCTCTTCAGTCAACGTTGCCACTTGAGCTAGATAGTTCATGCATAAAATAAATACAAAATCCGTTTAGCCAAATCTATATCACGTTCAAATTCGTACATGCAATTTGATTATAAATTTAAACACTTCAACACTAGAGAGTCAAGTTGAGTCACTACATCAGCAAAGATCAGATCAGTAGACAACAGGAAAACTGCTACGTACATCGGAAATTGCTAAAAAGTGGAAAACATATGTGACTAATCCAAGTGTGCAAAACATCCTAAGACCAGACTAGTAACTATATATAAGATAAGACTAGTATTAGTAGATCAACAACAATTCGCATACATAGAAACCTAGAGGAAATTTGCACTCATGCATAAGGCACAGTATAATAGGTGGTCCCTATGAGATTTTTTATTTGAAAAAATGGACAAAGAACTTTGCAGAAACATATAGCTTTATGTGCAATTAAAATAACACCAGTCTCAAAACATTCTTCAATATATCTTGTCCTTGCTGATTATTAACCAAATATTTTTTTTTTTTCTTGGCGAAAAGAAATTCCATATATAGCATGCAATTGGAGGAAAAATAAGGACATTTCTTATGTCTTCATGCTGCATGCTCCCAAAATCCAAACATGAAACATTTTTCTGAAAATTTGTACCATCCTACCAAAGATACAAGGCACGTAAGGGCTTCAGAAAGCCCAAAATTGTTCAGACCTTGTTCACAATAAACGCCTTCCAAGTAGATCTAAGCTGGATATGAAATTTAGTCTGCTGGCATCGACTTTTAATCAACTCAAATGTCACATATCCAACCGCGATCAGCTTCTTGATAAGAACAGATTAAAGACTAAATTCTTGTCAGTGACCTTTTTTGTGCATATATACCAAGATTCTTAATAATAACAAAGACCAATTCCTTCATTACGATGGACAAATGAAAACTAGGCTACAGTATACAGTACATGACTACCTGAGTCGTTCTGCCTAGCTTGCTTGGAGTCTCTCGGACACAGTGGAATTAACTTTGCTGCAGCCGTTAGAACAACTCAACTGGACCGTTCCTTCATAAGAATAAGGAACAAATCCATTTAGCAAAGGGTATGAGACATTAAAATTTTCACACGAAATTCGATTGTAAAGTTAAACAAAGGCGAGCGTTAGAGGCCATGAGTCACTGGATCGGCAAGGACCAGATCAGTCAACACCAGGAAAACCATTATACCAAAAAAAGTTAGAGTTTTTTTTTTTTTTCTTGGAAGAATCAGGAGGAGCCAGTGGATCCTACTGCCAATGCATATTTAAAATGAGAAAAAAAAAAAACAGAGTTTAAGTACAGAAAACAACAAGACCGAAAGCAAGGCAGATCAAGGGACAGAGAAAGAAGGAAAAAACCACAAGCAGATTGCATATTCAAAGAGATCCAGGATTCTAAGTGGGGGGAGAGCTTGATGCTGTGCAGCAGCAGGAGGGCTTCTGTTGCAACATACCGCTCGCTCCCGTAGGAGAGCCAAATCGGCTCGCCCGGAGGGCGAGCCCCCCGCCCGGCGACGCAGCGAGGCAAGGCAAGGCGCGAGATCACGCTGTGAACGAAGCAGCCCCTGGAAGGTGACGATGCTGATGCTGAACTTCTACGCAGAGGGCCAGGCTAGCTCTCAGTGCTGAGTTATGCAGCAGGGCGGAGGGAGTGAGAGTCGCTGAGAATGACTTGAGGGTGAGGAATCGGCGAGGTAGTAAATGGATTACTGCTCCATCGTCTCAACAAAATGCCCACGGCATCGCTTTGGCTTGTGACATGGTGAATATGGCGGTCTTCAGCAAGCTGGCTTGCACAGCGTGTACCAAAGAACTGTTGACGAGCCCTCTGATGTCGACAT
Source organism: Hyparrhenia diplandra (assembly GCA_015847255.1). Taxonomy (NCBI): domain Eukaryota; kingdom Viridiplantae; phylum Streptophyta; class Magnoliopsida; order Poales; family Poaceae; genus Hyparrhenia; species Hyparrhenia diplandra. Next base: position 693,427 of record JADLZK010011475.1, read on the forward strand.
GTAGAGCAATACTCGAACAAGCCGCACTCTGCATCCCATGAACAGGCTACTGTAGCACGAAAAGTAGTAGTGTAGAAAGCTGATGTGACGGCATGAGCAGCTGCAGCTGATGTACGTTTTGGCTGCTCGTTTTGCATTCGATCTCCTGTTTATTAGGATTATCAATTCCTGTTGAAATAGTATCTCATAGACTGAAACGCATGCATACACACTAGTACGCAGTATATATATATCAAAGCCCATGCAAATCCATTTGAAAATTTGTGCTCCTGATAACTGATGCAGCAGATCAAGACCTATAATACATATGTTTTGGCGCGCGCTAACTGATTACATAATAACTGAAACAGCGGATCAAGGCCTACAATACGTATGTTTTGGTACTTAATAATTCATTATATGTGTGTATCCCATGTTTCATAGAATGTAGCATGGCTTTACTGGTTGAAACAGCAGATCAATAACCACTTTTCAAGTTGAATTTGGCATGATCATGACCTACAAAGCAATATTTTTTCCACCAAAGCTTGAGGTTGTCAAGCTTTGGCGGTTTGACCACAGCCAAGCCCACATGCATCTGGCTTTACTGGTGCTTGCTATTGCAGGTACTTACCATGCCCATGCATACCGAGTACGTCCTGTGCTGTCTACTCCGGCTAGCACTCCTTGCTTTACTGTGTTTTGTAAGCATGCGTGAGCAGGGTGTCGCTCAGCAGTCTGGGCCGGACTGTGATTCGTACGCAGTGCAGCTGACGAAGCGACAAACACGAACTAGGTATGTGCTTCATCTCACTGTGGCGTGCCCTGGTGATCCGTGGACCAGATAACCATGCCATGCATCCATATGCATGCATCCATGCGTCATGGCCAGCAAGCTGTGATACGTAAAACTTTTCGCATCAAGTGCCACTGCCTTCTTTTTGCTTGCAAATGGCGCCATATATTCTTTTCTTCAAAATATGTCTTTGCGGGTACAAAAATTCGAGAATGGATATTTTTTTTTTTTTTTTTTTTTTTGCCAAATTGCTGATTTTCAACAGTATCAATCCAATCTGGCGGTTCAGATGAGAAAATTGGTTCGGTAATAATATACTAAATTTCCTTGAGCATTTATCAAAACCTATTTCCGTGGGTTATTGTGCACTCTTGCTACGCTGCCCTGTCACATGGGAGGCGTGGTTTCTATATTTTGGTGCTAGGAGCGACAGCTAAAGTAGTTCATGCTGCTTTTTGCAACGCGACATGCGTTATTGTACGTTTTTACTCGATCAATCGACCTGCGCAGGCGTCGTGGTGGAGCGCGCCAGTCGTATTCGTGCCTACTGTGTGCGGTGCAGTGAGAGAGAGCCTCAACGTACACCAAAGTCTGCACGGGGTCACATGAAGGAGAAGGAGAAATGAGAGGCCCGAAAGCAACACGAGCGAGTGTGTGACAGAAGGCGCTGCTGAATGTGATTGAGGACTTTCAACTACTAGCAGTGCATGCATCTTTCACTGTCTGGCCGTCCTTGCGTCTTTCACCTACACTCTGCTCAATGTAGACCGTGGACGGTGAGGTATTAGTGGGCAAACCCATACTACCGGACGTGACCAGAAGGAATATAATCAAGCTCGACAATGTCCTTAAGAAATTGAGGTGCATGACACATTTCGAAAACTCCAGAAAGAAATAATCCATGAGACTTCATTTTTACGTACATCACGTGCCATTTGGTCCTTGATGTCCGTGATAAGCAGTTGCAAAAAGACTGTAATATTTCTCGTGTCGTAGACACAGAAACACGTCACGACGATGTACGTAGAAGTCCAAGCCATGGATGCAAGTGCAGTGTTGGCTCTCCGGCTCCGCACCCACGATACGTATGTTAAGCGCGCGGCACCATCGATCGTGCGTATCATGGATGTGTGTATGTGTCCTTTTTCTCCTAGCGTCAGCAGGGATGCCATCAGTTCTGTACCATGCACTGGTCCTTTTCGTCAGAAGCCAAGCTGTTCCTTTTATTCTGTTGACGATAGCATCAACAGGGACAGCTAGCAGCCAAAACAACAGCAGCATGTACTACATCCATATCTAAATGAGCATGCTATCTGTATTTGAACCATGTTGTTAGCCTGCATTTATGCAAAGTTCCAAATCTTCAACCATCCATTTTTTTTTTCAATCAGGCAAAAGCCTTGCACATTTTATATTAAGAGAGAAAATATTTGGGTACAACAAGGATAACAAGGGATTCCCAAGAAGTTTAGGGAATCCCCAACCTAGAAACATTAGGTATCCTATTACTCGTTGAAGAAAACAACCGGGTTTCTTTGGGCCTGCCCAACCAAGGAATTGGGAGAAATCAAGCCCCGAGGCTTGGCGGTGGCAACACTTTCGCGCACCGACCTCACAGCAGAGCTCCGTAAGGGGCTACATGCTTTCTCGGTTTTGGCCGAAGACTAGGTCGTACTTCATCTTGGATGTTCACTCGTCCTTTAGCAGAGCTGCTTGACCAATCCTTTTCTTTATAAGGTATTCTCCCCGCTTGGAAACAGGTTTGCGGGAGATGCTTTGGGCGATGATTCATCTGTTGTATGCGTGAGCATCCTCGGCCACGACGTGTCGTCATTCTGCACATGCAATGACAACAGCTGCGACAATCATGGCTTCTTGATCTTGTTAATGAAGTTCTTGAGACGACGCTAGGTTGAAACCGAGTTCGCGAGCAGTGGCGGCATGCATTGTCCCCGCATTAGGCGGGGGGGTGTGCACAGCGCTCCGTCCCGCGCGCCTCCAGCCGGCTCATCATGAGAGAACGGTGTGACTATCCCCATAAATGATGTGGGACAATGTGGAGGCCCCCTAATCCAGCGTGACCTAGGCCGCATCCACCATACTTGTTTCCGCCTGCATCAGACCAAAGCATGGTGGGCAGCCCACTCACCAACTGTGGGCGCATCAACGTCCGTGGAGCCGTCGAACACCAATAGCTTAGGGCGGGATCGACCGACCCAGCGATCCTCCACCGGGGGCGATGTAGTGCGCAAGGTGGTGCCGCAGCATCAAGTGGCACGGAACCTCTGTGCAGGCGCCGTCAACCACGTGTTGGGCCTCCTCCTTCGACCGTGCACACAACGGAGACAACGGGGTGGAGGCTGGCTGCGAGCGAAAACTCCGTCCGCCCTAGCGACCGCTGAGCTTATCTCAATAGTCTTGCAAGTCGCACTTAGAAGTTTTAAATTTTTTTGAAACTTTACACACCAATAGTACTACACTAGATATGCATTGTCACAAAATTTGAGATTCAAACAACTTTTGTAAAAATTCATATGAAAAAAACAAATTTCACCCATCCTTCAATTTTGTCCTCTAGTGGCTGAAATTTGTTTTTTTTCATATAAATTTTTACAAAAGTTGTTTGAATCTCAAATTTTGGGATAATGCACATCTAATGTAGTACTATTGGTGTGTAAAGTTTCAAAAAAATTAAAACTTCTAAGTGCGACATGCAAGACTATTAAGATAAGCTCACGGTCGCTAGGGCGGACGGCAATGCTTTTCGAGGTCGACATGGTCCCTGCGGAGACGGACGGCGGCGCGCTGGCCCCCGCGTGTACATGGGAGGGGCGCGTTGACAGAACAAGGAGGAGGTGCAGGAGAGGTGGATCTAGGCGATGCTGGGGCAATGGCGAGCATCTTGGGGGGGGGGGATGTGGAGGAGGTAGGGAGGGGGGGTGCGGGGGTTGGCCAGTAAGGCAGGAAGGGTTAGGGTTTGGAGGGATGGCTAACAATTTCATGCTGCTTATAGTAAGACCATGCATGTTGTGAGATCTTGATGTCACTGAATTTCAAGGATGAGGTAAATAGTGAACATACATTTGTCTTCAATTGTATACAATCAACTGATCCGATCAGTCTGCCTAAGAACGACACAGGAAAGAAGTCATTGGATACTTATCCCCGTGGCCGTGGTATTCTGCTCTCTATTCTACGCTGCCAGGAGCTCCCCTGTTGCATCGGAGGCGTGGTTTCTATTTCCGTCTCTTCCTTGGGAATGGGATACACTACTGTTCTGCTCAATCATATCGATCTGCCCAGGCGTCGTGGCGGAGCGCCCTGTCCTATTCCTGTCTACTGTACGCGGTGAGAAGAGCCTCTCAAGTCTCAACAGCGCACAGTCCGCACGGTGGCATGTGAAGAAATCAGAGGCCCGAACTTTGATCGATCTACGAAACACGAGCGAGTGGGACAGAAGGCGCTAGCTGCTCAATGTGTGATTGAGGCGGACTGGTGGTCGTCCTTGCATGCCTGCGTGAATATCTCGCTTTACTGGTCGTCCTTGCGTTTTTCACCTACACTCGCTGCACTCGACTACGGCTACCACAAGAGATCAGCGTTGGCGACGCTGGAATCCAAATGGACGGTGACGCTGAACGTTAGCCTAACAAAGACATCAGCTCATGTCGACGTGTGCAAGTTTCAAACAGAAGTCACGTCACTCTCTCTCTCTCTCCGCTCCACTCAGCTGCCCAACAGCATAAAAGTAGATCGCGTGTTTACGAGCGCGACAAAATAACAGAGCCTTTTTTGTTTTCGGCAATTTGCCTTTAATTCATGGCCTTCAATCCTTGCCCTAGATAGCATAGTAGAGTGTGCACTAGCTCGTGACACTTGGACGATTCTCTCATGAAAATCTTTTTCTGGTTTTGGCTGGGACTTGGAATGGCCTGAAGCACCACCAAGCATACATTCTAACATGAGCTACCTTTTCGTCAGATGCCAAGCTGTTCCTTTTTCTTCTCTGTTGACCAAAACTTCAGCAGCGACAGCTACTAGCCAAAGCAACAACAAACAACAGCATATGCATCACTACAGGACATGAGCCGTTGCCGAAGCGGCACGGGCGCCGGCAAAGCCCCGATTACGCTTCGGGCGGCTTTGCCGCGCCGCGCTCGGCAAATGACGCTCGGCAAATTTTTCGCGACGGCAAAGAGTTTTTGCCTAGTGCCTTTTTTCAGGCGCTTCGGCAAAGCTTTGCCGAAAGTGGCCAAAAAACGCGGCAAAGATTTGCGCCGCAAAATAAAAAATGCAAAAAAACCAAAAAATAATAGCAAAAAAATTTTAGGGATAGCCGACTCAACCGAGCTCGGCCATCCTCATCAACCAGCAATTTTTTTCAACCTTTTATTTACCAATTTTGACAAATGTGCGGGAGGTGGGATTCGAACCCACCCCTCTCTGCTGAGCACCCTACCTCCTCTACCACTGCACTACTTGTTCTTTTTGTGCATAGGAATGGTTTCGGTTATTCAAATATTGTATTAATCCGAGTGTAAATTGTCTATTTGAGGCTCTAAATGAATTCATAAAAAAAGTTGTCAACTACAAAGTTTCATAACTTTTCAAAATCTACAATTTTGATTTAGAAAGTTTTTCCGTCCGAGGTCGTTTGCAAAATTTGAAAAACTGATTTGAAGCGCCACAAAAGGCATTTCGGCAAAGAGGGTCTATGCCGAGTGCCTTATTTTCAGCACTCGGTAAAGACCCTCTTTGCCGAGCCGCGTCTTTGCGGGCGCCGCAAACATAAATTTTTTTTGGATTTTCGTGCCCATTTTTTTTCGTGACCTTGTTACAAAGATTTGTAACAACATGTTGAAATTTTGAAATTTTTTGACACTTTTGACACCCAAGTTTGGACAATCGTTATTTCAAGCAATGAACGAATCATTTTATGTGAAGAATGTGTTGTCCATACACTAATTTGGGACTGCACTAATTTGGGAGCATAAGAGGCATGCATATATATTAGTGGTGTAGCAAAGAAGTACTAAATTAGCTAAAGATGCATGGGGAGACACAAACTTGAAAAATCCGGTGGAGGAGGTTCAATGCATGGCCAAACATGCGCTGGAATTGACCGGACGCTGGCACCGGGCGGTCTTTGCGATGCGCTCCCCGGTCATGCGTCCGGTCGCAAAGATCGGTCACCGCATGCCTTTGCATGCAATTTCAGAGCTCTCGAATTGACCGGACGCTAGTGACCGGAGCGCCCCGGCCGGCCCAAATGCAGCGTCCGGTCAACATGCGACGGACCGCGGTCCGCATAATTCGAACCGATTTCTTTCCTAATCGTGTTTGGGTCGGTTTTTGGTGCTTGGGAACGCCCAAGGACGGTTTCCTAAAAGGATAAGACCACCCTCCTCTATATAATAAAGAGGTTCATGACCGATTTGATCCCATCTACAACAAATCGTCATACACAAACCCTAAACTCCTTTTATCTCTTCCAAACCCTAACTCTCGCTGTCCAAAGCGTTCTTCTCGACGAATTTCGCGGGCGCTCTAGGTGGCCTTGCTGACCCTAGGGCAACCCTCGCGTGCGCTCTCCCGACGGATCCTTCCGGAGATCGTTCCGAGGTAAGTTTCGGCCAAGATCGAGCTCTACATCGACCTAACCGTTCTCTAGATCGGTTTCGTCGGTCAAGTTGCGATCCTTGCCGCTTGTACAAGGTTGTTTGTAACCTTGTGGGCGCCCAAAGCCCTCCCGGTGTGTTGGTGCCCTAATTCGCGTCAACATACTTTTTGGCGACTCCGCTGGGGAAGACAAGGCGTCAACTCCAATTCAATCTTGAAACCAGTGACATGGCCAATGACAACGATGGAAGCAAGAAGGCGGAGGTCCATCCGCAAAACATCCGGCGTCTCGAGTCTATGGAGGAGCTCCCAGAAGATCTAAAGAAGAAGCTCCAAGACAAGATCGACTCCGTCCAACGTACCTTCATGCTAAGTTGTTGCAAGGATAGGCAAGATCGTGTGACACAATATATGGAGCCCGCCTTACGGTGAAGCCCCCGCGTCAAAGGAGGTAGTCCCCGCAAGCTCTGAACCTATTTTCGATGATGCTTATCCTTCACAAGATTATGTTGCCAAGATGCTAGTTGATCAAAAACTACATTAGAAGATTTAGTTACAAAGATCACCGGGCATTTTAGATTCTCGATTGAAAGTACTTGAAGGGCCTACAACCGATAATTCACAATCGGGTGTGGTACCTCAACCCGAATTTGGCATGCCATTAGATTTTGTTTTACCCTCTTGGCCAACCACAATCGGCTCCTTCGGCCTCCGCCAGTTAGAACCGGTACCGGTGGAGCTAGTACATCTTTGAATAACCAAGGATCGGCTCAAACACTAAGAACCGATCATGAGGCTTCTAGGAAAGGGGGGTGCATAATCCTTTGCCAAATCCGGCGGGGGCAAACCATGCTTCCACCACCACCACCGAATCCTAACCTCAATTCCGTGTTTAATCAAAATGTGAACACAGAAACATTGAGCTCCCACTAATTTTGACGCTATTCTAGCTCAATTTAAGCAAGATTTCTCTAAATCTTTAGAGAAAAGCTTGGGAGTTCGTCTTGATTCCTTCAATACCGCATACCAAAAAGCCGCACCCTTCCGCTTATGATTATTTAGAAGCACCCCCGGGTGGAAGGTACCGACTTTCAAAAATTTAGCAAAGAATGATGGTAAAACAATCATGGAGCATATTAGTATGTATCTTGCACAGCTAGGGATTGCTAGTACTAAAGATTACATGAAAATTCGTAATTTTCCTTTGTCTCTTATTGGTACTGCATTTTCTTGGTTTTCAAATTTACCCGCTTGTTCCATTGGTTCTTGGGCTGAGTTAGAAGAGAAATTTCATGCTCATTTTTACATTGGAGTCCAAGAAACTAGATTGTCCCATCTTGCATTTGTTAAACAAGGGCGTGATGAACTTACTCTAGATTTCTTTAAGAGGTTTAGGGATATTAAGAGCCGTTGTTTTAATTTACAAATTTCTGAAAGGGACCTAGTTGATGTTTTTTTTTGCGGGACTTCGACCTAGCATAAAAGAAAAACTTGAGTATCATCAATTTGCTAATCTTAATCAATTGCTAGAGGGGGCCGTTTTGTTGAATCGCGCCTTAAAGAGTCTCGTGATAATTATCGTTCCAATCGTGTTAATGCACTTGATGGTTATTCTTCGCCTAACGATGAGAACAAAGATGTGTTGGCTGCTGAAATTAGGTGGTCACCTGAGAACAAACAAGTAACTTGCCCTTCTCTCAAGCCGATTCATAAAAATCGGAATGAGGAAATAAAGTTTACTTTTGATTTGTCCAAATGTGACCGCATTTTTGATGAGCTATTAAAAATCGGGTGCATTAGGATTAATTATACTATGCCTTCTGCAGATGAATTGAAGAAAAGAGCTTATTGTAAATATCATAATTCTCATTCTCATGCCACTAATGATTGCAATGTCTTCCGTCGGGCAGGTCCAATCGGCTCTTAATGAGGGACGATTGGGTCATACCGAGATGCAAATTTTGACAAGAATCCTTTCGGTGCATGTGATGGAAGCTAAGACACCTACTATTCTGATCCGTCCCGAGAGCGGGCTGCTACCACTTAGGGGAAGAATGTGATCATTGGTGAACCCTAACCCGCACCGAATGCTCCTAAAAATTCGGGACAGCAAGTGTTGGCGAAAAGAACGAAGAAGGCAAGACTAAGCTCACCATTGTGGCAAGTTCGGTGCAGGCATTGCGTCGTCAAGCATGGTTGGATGGTCAAGCAGCGCAGAACCGACCAGCCAGGCCGATTAGTCCAATCGGCCAAGATGATACTCAAGCGATGCCTCAGATCGATCAAGCCAGGGCGCCCGAGACAGTTAAGCCGATTGTTTCTATCGGCTCAGCTGATCCCGTCAGGTCCAATGAGTCTTCTACTTTCGGAGTGCATGTCCTCAAATATTTTATTCCGCAGGCCGGAAGTTGGAGTGTGGAAGACAAATGAGCCGGCCGAGAAGAAGCAAGTAATCAAGCCTCAATGCACCTTTGATCGGCTTTTGGCTAGGTACAAGAAGCAAAAGACCGATTCGGAGATCGGCCAACAAAAAAAGAGAGAATCATTGCCTCCCAAGCGTGATGAAGCAAAGAACAAGCAATTGGCTATGACTCCTCCAAATTCTTCTTCTTCTATGCAGGTTACTCGACCACGGGTGTCTCGTTGGGGGGCCTTTTCCGCCGGGTGATGCACAATGGGGACCGAAGGGAGTGTTTGTACCTTATCCTTCGGCTCCCATGAAGGGAGGGGTTGCTGGTCCTACGCCTATGCCATTCGTATTTAGCTGATTGGGTTCACAATCGAGCTCTAGCGGTGCAGTGGAAGAAGGAGGTGCCTACATCTCGCTCTCTTACACTTGAGCAATCTGGGAAAGCACCAATGCAACAGGTATATGTCCCTAAGAAGGTTGAAGTGAAGCATGCTCCTGTTGCTACTCCTCCACCTTCTATCATTATCGGTTCGATGACGGCTCCTATCAATGACGTCAATAAACCGATTGTGATTGGGGGGCAAGACCCAAAAGGTGATGAAGGTCAAGCTAAAGAGGAGGTTGCCAAGCTCAAGTCAAAGAGAAGAAGCTAGTAGATCCTCGGTACCATCAGCCCAAGTGGCGCCCGGTCAACATTGACAAGACTCAAAAGAGGAAGCTTCAGCGAGCCCGTCAGAAGATGTTGAAGCACATGGCTGCTGCCCAAGGACAGGGACCCATCTTGCCTGAAATTGTACAAGAAATCAAACAAAAGGAGGCAGAGATGTTCGCCGCCGCCAAGAAGTTGCCTCAACCGATTGCAATTGTGCTTCAAGAACAGTCGCCCAAGCAAGTTGAGGAAGTGCTTAAGCCTACCATTGATCTTTTGGCACTTCTAGCAAATGGAGCAGCTAAGGTCGACGAGCAAGTTGATGAATCTGCCAAGTCAATTGATGGGGCTGCTAATGCCCAAGATTCGGTCATACCGACTTCTGGGTCGGTTAAACCGATTTCTATTGTTTCTGATGTTCCTACAGGTGCCCTAGAGGATTTCGCTGCTACTATCTCCACTATGGTTGGCATTGAAGCACCGGATGAACCCGATGAGGAGTTGGTGGATTACGAGCCTTCATCACCACATGCCGACGTGAATACCATCTTTCTCTCAGCCGATTATTATGTGATCGGGCAGGGAGATGATGTGGTTGCTTCTGCTGAATTTGCATTTGGGGTGGAGGATGCCGTGTTCAAGAAGCCTGCCGTGCCAGTCAAGCATCTCAAGCCATTACATGTGAAAGGGCACATCAATGGAACACCAGTCTGGAAGATGCTAGTGGATGGGGGGGCAATTGTCAATCTTATGCCCTATTCACTCTTCAAGAAGCTTGGGTGCAAGGACGAGGAACTAATTCATACCAACATGACTATCACCGGCGTAGGAGGAGGCGCCTCGATTCCTTCTAAGGGTATTGCCAATATGGAGCTAACCATTGGAAGAAAGACCATGCCTACCGCATTTTTCGCTGCCGATGTGGAGGGTAGCTATGATCTCATACTTGGTCGTGATTGGATTCATGCCAATCCATGTGTTCCTTCTAGCTTACACCAATATCTCATCCAATGGGTGGGAGATGCCGTGAGAGATCGTTCATGCGGATAATTCGGGTTGAGAGATTTCTACAATTGATGCTACGACTGAGGGGTCCGGATTCGCTTGTCTTTCAGGTAGAGATCCGGCCCAATTATCAATACATTAGCTATGATGAGCGTGGATTTGTACCTGTATCATTGAAACCGATGATAATCGGTTCAATGTCATTATATAAACATCATTTATTAATGGAAGACAAGTTACAATGGTTGAAGCATAGGCTTGAACACTATCGGACCGAAAAGACCGATTCCTCGTGGAAGCTATTGATGACTTTGAGCTCAATAAGTTGGGCCAAGGTTTCACATCGGCCGACCCTTTAGAACAAGTTGACATTGGGGATGGTTCTATACCGTGGCCGACATTTGTAAATCAAAACTTGGATGCCGATTACAAATTTAAATTAATCGCGCTTCTCAAGGAATATGTTGATTGTTTTGCATGGGACTATACAGATATGCTTGGGTTAAGCCGAGATCTTGTTGAGTATCGCCTTCCTATTAAAAAGGGGTTCAGACCATACAAGCAACCGCCAAGGCGCTTCAATTCGGCCATCAATGACCGAATCAAGGAGGAGATTGATCGGTTGCTTAAGGCAAATTTTATCCGCCCATGCAGGTATGCGGAGTGGGTCTCTAATATTGTGCCGGTTGAGAAGAAAGACACCGAAAAGATTAGAGTATGCATTGACTTCAGAGATTTGAATAGAGCCACTCCTAAAGATGAGTACCCTATGCCTATTGCCGACATGCTTATTAATGATGCTTCGGGACACAAAGTTATTAGCTTTCTTGATGGTAATGCTGGCTACAATCAAATATTCATGGCGGAAGAAGATACATCAAAGACCTGTTTTTATTTGTCCCGGATTTGTCGGCTTGTTTGAGTGGATTGTCATGACTTTCGGGCTCAAGAATGCAGGAGCCACCTATCAAAGAGCTATGAATTTAATCTTCCATGATCTAATTGGGGTGATTATGGAGGTATATATTGATGATGTGGTGATCAAATCGGCTGCCCATGATTCTCATTTAGCTGATTTACGTCTTGCTTTCGAGAGGATGCGCCATTATGGTTTGAAGATGAATCCACTCTAGTGTGCTTTTGGAGTTTCAAATGGGAAGTTTCTCGGGTTTATTATCCATGACAAAGGCATAGAGGTTGATCCCAAGAGGATAGAAAAGATCAAGGCAGTTCAAGCGCCCCAATGCAAGAAGGACTTGCAAAAGTTCTTAGGAAAAGTGAACTACTTGAGGAGATTTATTGCTAACTTGTCCGGGAAGATTATTCCTTTCACCCCCATACTTAAATTGAAGAATGAAGCTGATTTTGCCTAGGGGGCAAGCCAACAATTTGCATTTGATAAGATAAAAGAATATTTGTCTTCACCACCCGTTCTGCGTGCGCCTAGAAGGGGAGTACCTTTCCGATTGTATATCGCCGCTGAAGATAAGGTGATTGGGGCTGTTCTTACTCAAGAAGATGAAGGAAAGGAGTATGTTGTTGCCTATCTTGGTCGCCGCCTTCTTGATCCCGAGACAAGGTATGCCCATATTGAGAAATTATGTCTATCACTATATTTTGCTTGTTCCAAGATGAGACACTATCTTTTGTCGCACATGTGTGGTAGCATGCCAGGCCGATGTTATTAAACATATGTTGCATCGGCCAATCCTTTCTCGAAGGGTGGGCAAATGGGCATACGCTTTGATTGAATATGACTTGACTTTTGAACCATTGAGAATTTTAAAGGGTCAAGTTCTTGCTGATTTTATCGTTGAGCATGGTATTAATCTTGATTATGAGGTGGACTATGCCACTTCTACCCCATGGCGGTTGTATTTTGATGGATCGGTTTGCAAAGACGGTGCCGGAGTTGGAATTGTTCTTGTTAATTCTTGTGGTACTGAATTTCCTATGTCAAGTCGATTGAGTTTCCATGTACTAACAATCAAACCGAATATGAAGCTCTCTTGTTCGGATTGATTATGTTAGAAGCTATAGGGGTTGAACATGTTGAAGCATTCGGTGATTCATTTCTTGTGGTGCAACAAGTTTCCGGTGAATGTCAATGTTTAGATGGATCACTTCGTGCTCGCCTCGATATTTGCCTTGATTTAATTGGTAAATTTGCTGAATTCAAGATTCGGCATATTCCAAGAGAAGAGAATCATAAGGCCAACTTCTATGCTCAACGTGCTTCCGGTTATATCAAGGAAGAGGATCATTTGCATGTGAAATATGTGCAAAGAGCAAACTTGCTTGCTCAAGAGGCATCCGGCTTTGAGGTAAAAGACAAATATTTTCATTTACAACATTTGCCGATGCATGAAAGTTTGTTTGTTTTAGATCCTAGTAAAAATTCGGCTTAACCAAGTTTAATTGGACAAACCGATGTTACTAATGATTTGGGACAGCAAAGTAGAATTCTTTTGAATCGGTCTATTTCTGTCTCAGACAATGGTAGTACCGATTTAGAAGATTGGAGAACACCTCTCTTATCTTTTTTGTAGGATCCTAGTGTTAAAGTTGACAAGAACATTCGGGCGGCTTGCTTTCAAGTATACATTGCATAATGGTGAGCTATATCGGAGGACCGCCGAAGATTTGTTGCTAAAATGCTTGGGGGCTGATCAAGCAAGAGTGGCAATGGGAGAGGTTCATGAAGGCATTTGTGGTACACATCAATCGGCTCCGAAGATGAAGTGGTTGTTGAGACGGGATGGTTTCTATTGGCCTACTATGATGGCCGATTGCTTTCGTTACTACAATGGTTGTGAAGAGTGTCAACTGTTTGGGAATATTCAGCTAGTCGGCCGCTATGCTTCATCCTATCATCAAACCGTGGCCTTTCCGTGGATGGGGATTCGACTTTATTGGACAGATTCATCCTCCATCCTCAAAGGGGCATAAGTTCGTCTTGGTTGCTACCGACTACTTCACTAAATGGTCGGAAGCAGTTCCATAGATTCGGCATTCCTCAAACATTAACTACAGATCAAGGAACGTCATTTATGGCGAAGGAAGTAAAGGATTTTGCCGAATCATACAAGATTAAGATGCTCAATTCATCTCCATATTATGCTCAAGCCAATGGTTAAGCGGAATCCACTAACAAGACTTTGATCAAGCTTATCAAGAAGAAAATAGATGAACATCCAAGAAGGTGGTGTGAAGTCTTGTCGGAAGCTTTGTGGGCTCATCAGATATCGAGGCATGGTGCAACTAAAGTTACTCCCTATGAGCTGGTGTATGGTCAAGATTTGGTGTTACCCGTTGAGGTAAATTTGGATGCATATAGATTTGCTAAACAGAATGATCTATCTCCTACTATGTATCATGATTTGATGATGGACAACATCGACGAGGTGACCAACAAAAGAGTCCAAGCTCTAAAGGAGATAGAAAAGGATAAAGCCCGTGTTGCTAGAGCCTACAACAAAAAAGTCAAGAGCAAGTCATTCCAAATCGGTGATTTAGTATGGCAAACTATATTACCGATAGGAACAAAAAGCAATCAGTTTGGCAAGTGGTCACCCAATTGGAAGGGTCCTTTCAAAGTGGTCAAGGTGATATTTGGGAACTCCTATGTGCTTGAGTCAATGAGTGGAGAACGCCAAACGAAGGCGATTAACGGGACGTATTTAAAAAAATATTTCCCTAGTGTTTGGCAAGAGGCCTAGTGCTCTTCAAACAATGGCCGATGCATGCATCGCCCTTAGAACAAAAATGGCCGATACACGTGACGCCCTTAGCCGGACAACCGATACAATGGGCATTCATGTTGTTTGGTTTTCTTTGTCTTGTTTTCAGGTTCGTGCACTTCTCACCTGAAAACAGGGGGGCATATGTTGCCACCCAAGTTTGGACAATCGTTGTTTCAAGCAATGAACAAATCATTTTATGTGAAGAATGTGTTGTCCATACACTAATTTGGGAGTGCACTAATTTGGGAGCATAAGAGGCATGCATATATATTAGTGGTGTAGCAAAGAAGTACTAAATTACCTAAAGATGCATGGCGACACAAACTTGAAAAATTCGGTGGAGGAGGTTCAATACATGGCCAAACATGCGCCTCTGGAATTGACCGGATGGGGCGCCAGCGTCCGGTCACGCAGATGCGCGTCCGGTCATGCGTCTGGTCGCAGCATCCGGTCACCGCATGCCTTTGCATGCAATTTCAGAGCTCTCGAATTGACCGGACGTTAGTGATCGGAGCGTCCGGCCGGCCCGAATGCAGCGTCCGGTCGACATGCGACGGACCGTGTCCGTACAATTCCGAACCGATTTCTTTCCTAATCGTGTTTGGGTCGGTTTTTGGTGCTTGGGAACGTCCAAGGACGGTTTCCTAAAAGGATAAGAACACCCTCCTTTATATAATAAAGAGGTTCATGGCCAATTTGATCCCATCTACAACAAATCGTTATACACAAACCCTAAACTCCTTTTATCTCTTCCAAACCCTAACTCTGCTGTCCGGCGTTCTTCTCGACGAATTTCGTGGGCGTTCTAGGTGGCCTTGCTGACCCTAGGGCAACCCTCGCGTGCGCTCTCCCGACGGCTCCTTCCGGAGATCGTTCCGAGGTAAGTTTCGGCCAAGATCGAGCTCTACATCGACCTAACCGTTCTCTAGATCGGTTTCGTCGGTCAAGTTGCGATCCTTGCCGCTTGTACAGGTTGTTTGCAACCTCGTGGGCGTCCAAAGCCCTCCCGGTGTGTTGGTGCCCTAATTCGCGTCAACACATGTGTATATAGTACGTGACGTCCATCTCAGGATGCTATCTGTAATTCTTTGTATTTCAACCATGTTGTTAGCCGGGTTTTAATTTTTATTATCAACTTAATTAACGAAATTCCTAGTCTTTTGTTGCCTGCCAACATATCCTATTTGACTCGATTAAATTTATTGAACCACCCCACCCTTGTGCCTCCTTTTATTCGAAAGAATTGTTAATTTGATAAAAATGTTGCCAACTCTGAACGTTCATTCTCTAGATTCAGTAAGATCCATACTTGTTGCGCCAATCTGTGTACTGCTTGAAAAATAAGTGTCCTCCATCCTCCCCTACGCTGTTGCAAACAACACATCTGTCTCCTATTTTCATGCCACGGTGGACAAGATTACTTCTGAGTGGATGGGAGTTATGCGTGCTTTAATTTATTCCGGCACTTGGTCTTCCAAATATTTTTCCACACTGGGTCAGGCACGTTCCTACTGGTTCCTTGGCATCTGTTCCGCATCAGATCAACCCGGTAAAGGCTATTCATAAAAAAAAAAAAAAAAAAAAAAAAAAAAAAACCGGTAAATCTTATAAGCACTTTTAACGCTGAACTAGCCATGCTCGTCGAAGTGCCAGGCCAGGGAATTTTCCCTTCCTTCGTGCACAGGCAAAGCAAGGATCAGTTCCGCGTCCTCAGGCCAGAGGATTTCATTCACAACTCATATCCAGCCACCAACGACAGGATCGGTAAGTTCAGAAACTCGGGTGATCAAAGTAGCGCTTCTAGGTGTGATCGGTTTTCTTTAGAAGTACCTCGGTATCCATGGATCTTTCCAGATATGCAAATTTTCCCCATCTCCTACACGCCATATCATTCCTTTTTTAACCATCAGCTCCAATCCACGCAGAATACTCCACCAACAATATGACATTGCAGCCTTTGGTTTTGCTTCCAAAATCTCCGTGTTGGCATAATATTTAGCTTTCAGTACTTGCGCACATAGCGAATCCGGATTACACAACAAGCGCCAAGCTTGTTTTGCTAACATTGCTATGTTGAAAGCATGAATATCCCTGAAGCCCAATCCTCCTTCCTTTGTTGTCATCAAGCGATCTTTGCCCAGCCAGAGTATTTTGTGCTTACCGTCCTGTTGGTTCCACCAGAATCGACAAATCATCGTACTAATTTGTTCGCACAAATTTTTGGATATATCAAAGTAACCCATGGCAAACGTAGGGCCATTCCCCTCTGATAAAAAATTTTTCCTTTCCTGCCCAAGATATAAAAAAATCATTCCATCCTTGCATTCTAGTCCAGATGCGGTCCTTCAGATACACAAATGCGTCTTATTTTGAACATAGTGCCCGTCTTCACCTCCGCATGGTATGTCCAATCGGCGGTAGAACATTTAGCACCACCGGTTCACTACTACACAAATGATGTTGCGACATGGTGCACTTATATTGACTGAGGTAGCCAAAAAATATAACTGCCTCGTAAAATGCATGGGGATTTTTTTGAGATGAACGTTTTCATTTACGAAGGCTGTCACGATTGCCTGGTTGATAAAATCGATTTAAGGAGGCAGTAAAAAGAACCACCTAATAAAATCGATTTACAATCTAAAAAAAAAAAAAAATCGATTTACAGGAGGCATACATTTTTCGGAGGCAGACCTCCTAATTAAAAAAACCCCGCCTTAGAAAAAGACCAAGGCCCAAGAGGCACAGGTAAGGCCTGATAGTCGTATGTGTTCGACTATAAATACTAAATTTAGAATTTTTTGAGGTCAATTTGGTCATCTTTGCCTTTGAATCTCGCACAGTGACCCAGGAATCCGATGTTGTCTGTATCTTTGATGGTGAAACTACCTAATGGATAAATCATTGCGTCCTTACATTCTAAGTTGGATCATGAGTTTTGAAACTAAAGCTATACTAATTACAAAATTAACCCTAATCGAACCTTATTAAGGAAGAAAACGGGCGGAAACGAACGAAAAATCGCTCTATCATTTTCGTTTTCATATTGTTAGAGCTAAAACGGAGCGGGAGCCAGACAACCCGGAACGAAAACGGTAGCGGGATAAATGGTACTACGAAAACGAGTAAATGCGATCGGGAAAATATATGGAATCGAACGGTAAGCGGCAAGTACTTAAGCCGAACATTTCATCGCATATAATAGGAGAGAGTAAGGTCACAGCATCCGTCACGACACAATATATGTGTTCATAGATCATAGCAAATGAACATGCCACAAAAATATTGATGAATGGTCATCAAATATCTCTACATTCACCAATAGCATGAGTTCATTCAGAGTTAACAGAACAGAGCTCCACGCCTCCACTCCACCAATAGCACAGTTTCTGTATTTTGGGCCAAATTGGGTCTGGGCTGCCTATCCCGTATTCATGAAAAACAGGACTAGTGAATTGGCTTGTAGTCCAATGGTAGGACGGTCCAGTGAGACGCTACCCACCAGGGTTCAAATCCTGGTGCTCACACCTTTTTCTCGGGATTTTCCAAGGATTTACCGGCGTTATACATTCAGTGGTAGCGGCGTTCCGGCCGACGACGAGGTGCCAATGGTGACTTCGGGAATCTCAAGATCCGTCGGGTGCGGGTCCCTTCGGAGGTGCTCATAGGGGTAGGGTTTACGACGTGTATTCATAGGGGTGAGTGTGTGCGTGTTGTGAGTGTCTGCGTTGTACTATGTAATTGTCAAAAAAAATGAAAAACAGGACTAAAATGGGATAATCCCGGTCAAAAAACGGAAACCATAAATATGAATGTAAAAATGCTCTACCGTTTTCAATCCCGCCCCGGTTTACTCCATCCGTTTTTCGATCTCATTTCCGTTTATCCCACAACAAACGAAAATGGACAGGAAAATAAGGTATACGGTTGCGGACTAAACGGATTTATCCCATCTATTTTCAACTTTAGTCCGTATACATATAAGTTTTGTTTTTCACTTGGGTGGAAGTTTGATGGAGACATTAAATTTATCACGAAATTACACTACTTATTTTTACTTGAGTAGAAGTTGGATGGAGACATTATAATAGATATATTATGGTCCATACATTCTAAGCTCCAGCCCATGAGTTTTGAAATTGAGCTATACCAAATTGACCCTAATCGAACCTTGTTTACATGCATAGGTTCTGATTTTTACTTGGGTACAAGAGTTTGTTTTTACTTGGGTAGAAGAGTTTGTTGGAGACATTGAAATTTATCACGAAATTCCACTTACTGAATGATTGATATACATAAACATAATATATGTTGCAGGTTTCCACTTACTGAATGATTGATATACATAAACATAATATATGTTGCAGGTTCATACTATGCCGCACAAGTTTACTCACCAAATTACATGCATGTACTGCATCACAAACAGTACGTATAGACCGGATACAGAGTTCAAGTTTCATGAATAAGAACATGCTCATGTATACACTTAAGATAGAAATCAGGCTTGTGGAATTATCGTGTAACGCATGCTCGATTCTTCAGGGTTTGTAGAAATCCATGACAGCGTAGATGGTCTGCAGCAGGGTGGCGATGACGAGGATTGCAGCAGCCATGAGGGAAATGAAAACCCATGGGTTCCTCATGTAGGGTGTGTCGGAAGATAGCCCAACACCTGTTCCAAGGCCTCCTGCAATGTGCATTCACCTTTCGACGAATTTCGTGCAGCCTGCTGTATGGGTTTAACACCGCCCCCTGCTAAGGTTGTTGAACAGCTGTGCCGTCTCCTTGTCGCTGCTCAACAAGTTTCTGATGATCCCTTTGGATCTCAGCAGTGCCACATCTCTTTCAGAGTTAATGATGTTGTCCATGAAGATCATATAGTCTGTCGCCTCACTCCCGGCATCACTATGCAACGCCATCATATTAAGAAAGATTTTCGCAGTGCCATCATGGTCAATGGAGATTGTTGGTAAGCTAAGCACACGACTTTTGTAATTCATGACATTAGTGTTGTTGCACTTCCTCAAATGGATCCCTGCTTCTTTGAGTTCTACAGCACAGTGCATGCTCGGCTTCCACTTCATTTTTGTTCCTTGTGTGGCCGGATGGAGACCACAGAAGTGTTTATGATAAATGTCCAAGGGGTGTAGACACAGTTTGTCGTCGACAATGCGTTCCGTTTGCTTGTCTTTGTCCTCGAGTGGGTCCCACACAAAATTAAGCACCAAATTGTTGATGTCTCTCGCGCTCTATGATCATGGTTAACAAGGAGATAGTATAAGAGCCATGGTGGCATACATGTTACTACTTCTGATCATAAATATAAGTTTATATAGTGCTGTTCTAATAATTAAGTAAAACATTATTTAATAAAATTGACCATCATCAATTTTTGTCTTCGGTATAGTATGGTATCTATTACACCTATACAGGAGTTCTCTCGACATGCAAGTATGACACCTCAGCAGCCCCACTAAGACTATGACATGACAGGCCCTCTTTGTTTGAACTAACTAAAAAATATTATAACTCACAAACCAAAAAACCAAATTAAATTGTGATTACATCATTGAATTCATTTTAATAAATCCTTCAAAACAAGATCTTATATGGATATATTTTGATAAAATTATAGGTGAGCCCCTAACTGATGGTAGTTGGTACAAAGTAAAGTAAAAAATAGTAAAAAAAGAGAATGAAAAAAGGGGAAAAAGGAAAGAAAAAGAATAGGAGGGTGATAGTAATATTTTAACTCATAGATTTCTTCTTCATACCCGCTGCAACGCGTGGGGATATGACTCGTGAATTACGAAGTTAAAGAGATTAAATCATCTACCAAAGATTTTCTCAAATAAATTATTATATATGTTTTATTACATTACGGAAGTTATCATCATCGTGCTTAGTATTCTCTTAGAGAAGAGGAATTGAAGTGGTACCAAAGGGCTAAGGTAAAACATTTGTTGGAAGGGGACGCCAACACAAAGTTTTTTCACTTAGTAGCCAATGGTAAACACGGGAAAACTCATATTTTCCAGCTTGAGGATGGCAACAACATAATAACCGGTGATGCTCAGCTTAAGGAGCATATTACAAGTTATTACAAAAATCTGTTTGGGCCACTAGATGACTCATCGTCTCTTTAGATGAATCCGGACAGATGACATTCCTCAAGTTTCCCCTCCGGAACATGAGCTATTAATCGAGCCTTTCTCTCGGGAAGAAGTCGAGCGGCAATCTTCCAAATGGAGCATAATAAGGCACCCGGCCCGGATGGCTTTCCTCCGGAGTTCTACCGTGTGTTCGGGGGTAATTAAAGATGATTTGATGGCACTATTCTCTAACTTTCATCGGGAATTTTTCCTCTTAATCGTTTGAACTTTGGTAATATAATTTTGTTGCCTAAAAAGAAGGATGCAAGGGTTGTTCAACAATACAGGCCTATCTGTTTGTTGAATGTCTCTTTCAAAATCTTCACCAAGGTTGCAACCAATAGATTAAATACCATTGCTCAAAAAATAATAAGACCAACTCGCAGGGACGGTTTTTTTACGGCGTAAAACATTATGGAAGGTGCAGTTATTTTACACTAAAACAATCCATGAACTTCATTAAAAAAAAAAAAAGAGATGGTGTCATTTTAAAAATTGACTTTGAAAAGGCCTATGATAAAGTAAAGTGGAGTTTTTTACAACAAGCATTACGTATGAAAGGCTTCTCAAATAAGTGGTGCGAGTGGGTTCAACATTTCACACAAGGGGGTAATGTCAATATTAAGGTTAATGATCAATTAGGATCTTACTTCCAGACCAAAAAAGGTTTAAGGCAAGGTGACCCCATGTCCCCAATACTTTTTAACATAGTTGTGGACATATTGGCCATACCGATTGCCCAGAGCAAAGGAAGGCGTGTCACATAGAAGGGGTAATCCCTAATTTAGTTCAGGATGGACTATCAATACTTCAAGACGCGGATGACACCGCGTGATCTTTATGAGCCATGATGTCGAAAAAGACAAGTAAATATGAAATTATTGCTTAGCACATTCGAACAAATATCCGGCCTTAAGATTAACTTTCATAAAAGTGAGGTCTTATTTTTTTTCGACCGAGCTAAAGAATATGAAGAGTTCTATTCACGTTGTTTGGTTGTGCTATTGGTAGTTTTCCATTCCGTTATCCGGGGCTGCCTATGCATTTTAGAAAATTAAATAATAGAGATTGGAAGATTATTGAGAAAAGAATAGAAAAAAGATTAAGTGGTTGGAAAGGCAAACTCCTTCTCGTAGGGGGTCGGGCGGGTCCTTATAAACTCGGTGCTATCTAGCTTACCGATGTTTATGATGTCCTTCTTTGAATTACCGAAAGGAGTGTTGGAAAAAAATTGATTGTTATAGATCACGTTTCTATTGGCAAAATGATCAACACAAGAGAAAATATAGGCTAGCCAAATGGGAAGTTTTGCAACAACCTAAAGAACAAGGGGGTCTTGGGATTCTAAATTTGGAGATCCAAAATAAGTGTTTACTTAGCAAATGGCTGTTCAAATTATTGAATGAGGAAGTGTTCAAATTATTGAATGAGGAAGGGATGTGGCAAGATCTTTTAAGAAATAAGTATATTAAGGATAAAACTCTAGGAAGCTGTAAAAAAGACCAACTGATTCACATTTTTTTGAAGAGTCTTATGAATGTTAAAGATAGCTTCATGGAACTAGGACATTTTAAGGTAAAAGATGGGACACAAACAAGGTTTTGGTTAGATACTTGGCTGGGTAACAAACCATTAAATGTTCGTTTCCCGGCATTGTTTAACATTGTAAGGAGAAAACAAGATACTGTAGCCAAAGTTATGAGTGATCCTTTACTAAATATTTCTTTTAGAAGAAATTTGGTGGGAGCAAACTTAATTAACTGGAACCGTGTTGTAGCATCTCTACAATATGTTAACCTGCTTGAGGAAAAAGATGTGTTTGTTTGGGGTTTAAAAGCCTCTGGGACCTTCACGGTCAAATCTATGTACGCTAGCGTTAATTAACAATGGAGTGAGAGTGTCACAAGATATTTGGCAAACAAAGCTACCAATGAAAATTAAGGTTTTCATGTGGTACTTAAAACGAGGTGTAATTTTAACCAAAGATAATTTGGCAAGGAGAAATTGGCATGGGGATTTTAGTTGTTTCTTCTGCCACTCCTTAGAATCCATTCAACACCTCCTTTTTGATTGTTTTCATGCTAGATTTCTTTGGCGTTCTATACATGTACTTTTTGGAATCGTCCCACCCTCGAGTATTCATGATCCTGTTTTACATTTGGTCTAAAGTGGGTAACAAAAAGTATAATACGTTGTTATTAAATTGCAGCTCTCTTCTTTGGGCAATATGGATAACAAGGAATGAGGTGGTTTTTGACAAATGTAGACCAAAATCTCTTTTGCGGTACTATTCTCGAGGAACGCATCGGGCTACGCCAATGGGCAAACCTACAAAGGCATGAGGATCTTCAAGACCAAATGACCTTTGTGGCATCGCACCTAGAAACGCGGCTCTTCATTTCTTGGGTCCAATGGATGGCTTTCGCGATAGACATACCCGAGCATTTTTCGGGCGGGTCGGGTTCGGGCCAGGCCAAAAACCCGGTTATTTCGGGCCAAAAAATCCTCGCCCATGACGCCCCACCGGGCAAGTCGGGCCTAGCTTTTTCGGGCGGGCCCGGCTTAGGCGGGCTACCCGTGCATTTTACACTACAAAATAGCTAAAAATGTATTTCGGGCCAAAAAAAAATTTTACCGGGCTTCAAAATCTCTGCCCGTGCCCCTGTCCAATAAGGTTCGTGGGCGGGGCCAAAACCCGTCGGGCTCGGGCCAGCTAGTTTTGCTCGGGTATACGCATAGATATATTGGTCATGTTTAGTCAAGAACTTTTCCCTCTTGTTTCCGAGTGTGAAAGCTGTTATTTGTTTACAGCGAAAACCAATGTTTTTGTGTGGGTTTGTAATAATTGGTCTGATTCTATCCTCGGATAGATGAAGTTCTAATTTTTATCCTTTATCTAAAAAAAAGCCCATCGGCACATGCATATGGCCAAGCAGAATATCACAGGAGAGGGGCAAGCCCAAAGGAGGTGGGCGATAACAAGCCATGGGCCGTGAGAATGTGTTCGGCCTGGTCCAAAACTGGTCCATAACATGCCATAAGCAGTATATAGAAGAGGCCAAGGATTAGAGCCCAAACATGCAGTACTAATTCTTGTACGCAAGAATAATGGAGAGAATAACATCAGTCCACAAATACCGATACACAAAGGCAAAGATCAAGAGCTGAAACTCACAATAATACAATCTAATAACCTTACCAAATTGTACGCAAGAATAATGGAGGGAATAATATCAGTCCACAAATACCGATACACAAAGGCAAAGATCAAGAGCTGAAACTCACAATAATACAATCTAATAACCTTACCAAATTGTACGCAATAATAGTAGTGAGAAATTAACCACGAGTTCTTGTTAACCCTTGGTGTAGAACGGAACAACCATGTAGACCATCTGCAGGAGGGCGGCGACGAGTAAGATGAACGCAGCCACCATGGAGGTGATCACCCAGGGGTTGCTCAGATAAGTGTTCATGAAGCTGGCTCGCCACTTGTTCCGTCGCTTCTTGCAGTGGTTGTTTGACTTCCAATTCACGTGGCCTACCTTGCTACCATCATCTAGCGTGCATGCCAACTCTGTAAGTATGCTGAACATCTTAACCACCTTCTTGTCGCTGCCTAGCATGTTTTAAAGAGCCCTTCGGATCTTAGAAGTGCCACGTCTTTTCTGCCACGACCATTAGATCCAAAAAGCATACGTACGGCAAAACGTACAAATTGGAATCAGGGTGCAGCCACTCAAATGCCATCAGGTTGAGGAGATATACCCGCCGTGTCGACATGCAGCTCCAAGAGCGGCATGCTCAGAACACCATTTTCGAAGTCAACATCGTGGATGCTGTTAGTGTCGCTCTTCTTGAACCGGATCCCTGCCTCGGCGAGCTCAACCGCGCATTGCGTTTGAGGCTCATATTTAACCAGTGGCGGACCTAGGAATTTAGCGTGGGGTATGCAGCGTAAAAAAAAAATTACAATTCGGTAAAACTGTATTATAAATTTATAATTCGGTAAAACGACATTAAATCTTGAATTAAGAATTAGGAGAAATCACGATTTAGGAAGGAATTAGGACTTGGACTCATGAGGGGCGACGGCGATCAACTGGCGTCGCGAGCAGCCAGCGGCGAGCGTGATCAACTGGCGTCACGAGCAGTACTGGTCGTGAGGGGCGAGGGCCGAGGGCGACGGCGATCAACTGGCGTCACGAGCAGCCAGCGGCGAGCGCGATCAACTGGCGTCGCGAGGGGGCGAGGGCGATGCGCCGATGGGAATTCCCAAACTGACATACGACTGCCGGCCTGCCGCACCTGGCCGCAGGGCCGCCTAGGCGCCTATCGAACGGCACGCGCGCTGTGGGACAGCGGGAGGGGAAAGGCCGGCGCCTATGGAACACTTCGGCTTTTTTACAATTCTGATAACTTGTATCTATGTATGACGGGCGGGCCATGGGGTGGTCGGTGGACCACCCTGACCACCCTGTGGGTCCGCCACTGTATTTAACGAATCTTATGCCCCTGTATTCCATGGAATACCCATGATTTTTGTGACAAATAGAATTATATGTATACACGTGTAATGATATAGCATGTTAGTTTGTTGAGTGTTGCAAATATATATCCCAATGCATGCAGATCTCAGCCTCAAAGTCATGTACAACCACTCACATGGTCTGCACCTTGACCGAACTCCAGCAAACCAACAGAGCCTTATGTGAACACCTTCAAACTTGATCAACCATGAACCATGCATCATCACAATAGCGAGCATGCTGATCCTCCTTTTTCTCATCGGCACTTGACCAAACCAAGTCCACACCATGAAGCATGCGCGATGCTCCATGCAAACTGGACTACATCGTCCAAACGCTTGCGTGCACCAGCAGCCTAGCACAGCTCGCCTGATCAACGGCCTGCACGAGATGGCGTACTTCCAGCAATAGCAAGGCTTGAAGCACGGCTCACGAGATGTCAGCTTGAAGCAATAGCAAGGCAAACACAAAAGACCCCAGATCCATCCTTGATTCTCCTGAGTAAAAAAATTGAAGGTTGCGTTTCTATTTTTTTATTACATTGTTTTTTCTGAAAGAAATGTTACATTGTGTTCTTGTAACTTTGATTATTACCAGGGGTGACATTAGGTTCATTTTGCCTGGTGCCTTGTTACGAGGGTAAAAATATATTTTACCTAACATATATTCTAAAAAATTATATATACTACTTGAGCTGTGCGCGCGCCACGATCAATTTTATACTGGTTTTGCCCGTTATTGCTATTGCATATATGCATTAGAAAATTTTCATACGTGGAATACCCAGCCGTGAAATCTGGCTCCGCCACTCGGGTGCTAAGGATGAAAACGGTCGGAAACGATCGGAAGGAGGCCAAATCACTTTCATTTTCATTTTCTTTTCTCGAAAAATGAAATCGATCACGATATTGTCGGAAGCGAATACGGTGCGGTATTCGGGAATTTCGAAAACGATATAGTCGGTCGGATAATACAACGATAACGGTCGAAATCTATGGTAAAGGTATCCTAAAAACGATAAACACACTAAACTATAGAAAATGAGAAGAGCCATATAACTCACAACATCACCACAGTTACGGACAATGACACAAATAAACAATCAAGTTTTAAGTTGACTTGACATAGCATAGTGATAAAAATATGAATTGTTAGAGTTCCTTCTTAAGTAGAGGTTGTTCCTATATGTGTACAATCCTTGCCGTATAGTTAGTTTCTAAAAAAGTATTTTCCTTATGTACATGTTGGTTGTGTGTGTCTTTAATTCGTAATTACCAACAGTAAATTACCGTTTAAATACGGGAATCTTCGAAAAACGGTCGGAAGAAGGCAAAATTGTTTTCACTTTCGTTTCCATTTATGTTTACCATTACCATTTTTATTTTTCCGGTTACCACTTTCGTTTCCATTTAGGCATCAAAATCGGAAAAAACTCGAAAACGACTTTGAAAAATTGGAAACTATCACTTTCGTTTTCATCCCTACTGGGTGCCATAGTAGCTTTTGTGAAATATGTCTAGGAAGTGGAGTCCTAGCTTGTCCATGCCTTCATCAAGGCATGCAACATTCAAAAGACGTTGCACCATATTATTGATCTCTCTAGCTGTCTGTGCTCACCATTAAAACAAAAGCAGTAGTTAGTGCCAAGATATTGTAGCAATGTGTCAAAGGAGATGAATATGAAAGGTGGTTTTTTTTTTTATCAGTACGTTCTTTTCCATTAAAAATATGACTTTTGCTATTTATCTGTTGACAGATTTTTTTTTTTTACAACACGAGGGCAAGCCCCATTTCCATTCATTCAAACGGAAATACAGGAGTTTCAAGAATTTTCCTAGACCAGAAGAGTACCAGCTAAAAAGACTATCTCCCATCAACTACCAGCTATAACTGAGCTGAAGCAGCTAAAAGAGGGATAGAACTAGGAGTTTAACAGAGTTACAAAGCAGCGGCAGAGATCGATGCTCATGCATAGATAACAGATTTTTTTTTTTTTTTTTGTATCAAATCTGTTATATTTCTATATGTTTGATTGTTGTTTAGGATTTATGCTACAACTCTCGACTTGGTCACATTTATAAAAATATATGACAGATTTGACTATATAAAATTTGTCAATAGATAATTAGATACTTCTAAAAAAATATATATTTTGAGTTCTCCTAAACTTAATTCCCCTAAATCCTCATATATGGGTACATGCTAACAGAAAATCCTCCGTAAATGTTTCGCTCCTCCATAAATTTAGGATGTTGAATAGGGGCCTATGTTATTGAGTGACTTTTGTTACATAAACCTTAATTTTGGATCTAAGAGGGAAGTGTGGAGAACTCTTGAGATGCTCTAACAATATGAGACCTTATTTACACCAAATTTACAATGCATCGCAATACTCGTAAGTAATTATATATCTCCACAACTAAAAAGACTAAAGATAAGACACCGTTTTGGTGCGCCTCACCTTTGCTTCACCCGTGCGGAAAAAAAAATATCCCTACCCGCCTTGTGCGATCGCTCATGGTGAAATTTTTACATTTTGATCCTTTTTAA
The DNA here is from genome assembly GCA_015847255.1 of Hyparrhenia diplandra. Classification (NCBI taxonomy): domain Eukaryota; kingdom Viridiplantae; phylum Streptophyta; class Magnoliopsida; order Poales; family Poaceae; genus Hyparrhenia; species Hyparrhenia diplandra. The sequence goes on from JADLZK010011475.1 coordinate 720,862, forward strand.
AAACATTTTTTTACAAATAGGCCCCGACAAAACATTTTCTAGAAATAGACCATTTTCTCGGCGTGTTAGGGCACCACGCCGGGGTATGAACTTTCGGCGTCATCCGACATGACGCCGAAGTCTTGCCACGTCACCGCCGACCCCGGTCGAAGGCGTCCACCGTGGTGCGTGGGCCAACAAGGGTCGGACCGGTGTCGGCCGACGCCGAGCCGCAGACCCGGCGCTGCCCCGACTCAGCGCCGAGCTATTGGCATAGATGGGCGCGCGGCCCGCTTGGCCCAACCCTAGACGCGTGGGCCAAGACCTCGCGCGGGCTCGGTTAACACCGAGCCACAAACCTCGGCGGCCCGACTCAACGCCGAGGTCCGGGCACTTAAGGCCGCGCGCGCACCCTTCTTCCTCCCCTCCTCCATTCTCTCTCGGGGGCTCGCACCCTCTCTTCTCTCTCCCCCGTCCGCCCCATGAACCCTAGCCCCTAAATTTTAGCCTAGGCGGCCGGATCTCCCCCATTGGCGTGCGCCCGAGGTAATACTCCTTCCCCTCTTCCATTCTATCCATCTAGATTTAGTTGCATTGTTTGTTTTCTTGAAGAACCCTAGGATCATGGTGATATGGTTGGTTTTGTCATGGATGTGTGCAACGGTTTAGATTGATTTGGTCACCTTGATTGTAGTATTGTATATCTGACTGAGGCACTGTTGACCTTAATGTTAGTCACCTTGATTTGGTCACCTTGTTCGTACTTGGTAGTTTAGCATGATACTGTGCTATCTACAAATAGATTTTTGTAGATGTATTTCTAGAATGTATTTTGGCTGTTCTTGTTAATTAATGGCTAGTTGACTGATGGTGTATGCTACAACGGTCATTAGGGTTTCATGTTGCCTGTTGGTGAAATTAGTATTGTTAATTATTTGGTGTATGCTATAATGGTAGTAGGCAACAGTGTGTTCATTACAAGGTAGTGGCAAATTTAGTTAATTTTTTATTGATTTGCCAACTAGTTATGTCCGATTTGTTATTAGTTCTTCATTGATGGAATGATATTAGCTATATATATATATATATATATATATGACAAGATTTGTTGCATGATGGCTGTAGATGGATAAATTAGTGAGGTTGCATCATGGAGGACGTGTTGTTAGGACAAGAGATGATAGTGTGGAATTTGAGGACATGTCTGAGGATTTGTTGATTTTTTACGAGTCACCCTCTTTGACCCAGTTTAGTGGACCGAGTGAAAGCAAGGTTAGGTTGGACCGATGGAGACGTGCATGTTCAGTTCGAAGGGGTGATAAATGTTGAGTCGATCTAAGGGTCCACGGATCAAGAGGTTGGTCAAAATTACAAGCGAGTCCGAATGGAATGATTACAAAGGCAGTTGTGTTGGCCTCGAAGCGCGATCTTTGGATTTGGTGGTAAGTAAGGAGTATGGCATAGGAATTGCAAACGTTGAAGCATGCCCATCATACCACCCTTGCATAGAGAGTGGTCCTTCAGTAGAAGAAGAAATAGTTCTTACACAACCAACCTATGGTGGTATTGAAGGGTTAGGGTGGGTTGAGAGAGATGAAGGTTGTTGTGAGGGCGATGGAGATGATCATGAGAACACGGGCGCCGATGGTGATGACAATCATAATAGTGATGATGATGATGACTCTTATGAAGTTGGTGAGGGAGAAGAAGGTTTAGACGACGCTAGCGGAGACGACTCAATTGATGATGATCTTAGTGATGAAGATGATCTTAGTGGGGAGGACGACTTTGGCGATGCCAGGGCTACGAACCGGTTTGATGTGGATGTAGCCGGAGATGATGAAGCTTTTGTAGATGAGATAGCTGAAGATTCTGACGACGATCGCCCTGTTTGTCATCTCAATGCTAGGGAAATAGAGATATTGATGAGGGTTTTCCCTGGGAGGGACCCACTAGTTGGTGATTTTGAGGAACTTAGCCATGGGCCCAGGGCAGTAGCTGATGGAGGGCCAAGCGAGACAACAATCCCTGATGTTAGTAGTTGCCTTATCATAAGGAAGGGCATATTGTTTGCTATCATGGATGACTTGAAATCAGGGTTGCAAGACTACTCGATTGTGCACAACCGTCCTTATAGGGTCATCAATTCCTACAAGGAAAAGAGGTACACTGTGGCTTGTGAAGAACAACACTGTGGGTGGAGAGTATGCGCTAGGAAGACGAAGGTAGGCAAACGGAAGATTACCTCAGTGAGGCAACCACATGTTTGTGCCACTGCTGAGGCAGAAGAGAACCATTTGTGGCTCAATTCTAGGTTCATTGCAAGGTAGTTGTGCCCTATGGTGAAGCATCTACCAACCATTACGGTATTCGCGTTGATTGAGATCATCTTCCTACGGTACAATTACTACGTGAAGTATGGTAAAGTATGGAGGGCAAAGCAGCGTGCACTGGAACTTATCTTTGGAGATTGGGAATAAGCATATGAGCGCCTTCCTGTAATGTTGAACGCAATGAAAGCTGTAAATCTCGGCATGCACTTTGAGTACTTACCTAAGGAGGGTGAAACAAGGAATGGTAACCAGTTTTTGGTAGGGCCATTTTGGGCTTTTGGGCAGAGCATCGAAGCATTCAAGCATTGTAGGCCCATCGTCTCAATTGATGGGACATTTCTTATAGGAAAATTTGAAGGCACAATGCTTATTTGTATTGGAACTGATGCAGAAGACCAGCTTGTCCCATTGGCGTTTGCGATTGTTCGGAAGGAGGACACAGATAGTTGGTGTTGGTTCCTTAGAATAGTGAGACAAGTGGTTAATGGTCCGAGACATGATGTTTGTGTCATATCCGACAGGCATGCTAGCATTCTGAATGTTGTAGAAGACGAGATGCCTGGTTATGGCCAAACATCAACGTTGGTGCACAAGACACCTTGCTCAGAATCTTATAAGGCGTGATGGCACAAAGGACAACTTCAAGTTATTTGAGGAGTTTTGCAGGCAGCAAGAGGTTAGGTTATTCAATGAGAAGCTAGACACCCTCAAGTTAGCCACAAATGGGGCTGGCAAGCAGTTCTTGAATGACTTGATGGCGTCCAAGGAGAAGTGGACCCTTGCATACGACACCGGAGGTTGGAGATGGGGCTTCATGACTAGTAACATGGTAGAGATGTTTAATAGTCTTCTCAGAGGTTGTCGTGGTCTTCCCGTGACTGCTATTGCCTCATTCACCTTCTACAAGTTGAATGCTTGGTTTGTTGCGAGGAAGAAGTATGTGAGATCTCTATGGACAGCAAGGAAACCTTGGCCACTTTTAGTATCTCAAGAACTATCTTTCTCAAAGAAGAAGTCTAAATGACAGAAGGGATCATGTTTTGATCCAATCACCAACACATATGAGGTTCTAGAGAGTGGTGGAACTAACATCAGTGGTGAAGACCGTGTGAAAGGTCCCTGTTGGTTTTTGGTAATTGAGTGACAACATTAGGTGAACTAATATGTGTGATTGAGATAACAAACAGGAGATTAGTTCACATGTGATGATGCAATGAAGGAGCTTTATTGCATATAAGACATGACATGGAGTCATGTGACCAAGGTGGAGAAGATCAAGATGAGGCTTGGCTTGATGGACCGGTTGCAAGCGTAAAGGGCAAGTCGAGGCTTTGAAGTGATGGACCCGTGAGGCGGCGGCTTAGGCAAGACTTGGCGCCGACGGACGGGCCTTAGCGGTGTGAAGAGCAAGTGAGGTCAAGATCGATGTACCAATAGGGTCATGTGATGATATGAAATGGATCATATCATTCTTGATCGTGTTGATGCATGCGTTGCATCGGCACTTGGAGGAGATGGAGTGGAATGGAAATGCGCAAGGCAAAGGTATAAGCTAGGGCATTTTATTTCGTCGGTCATTGGAGCTTAGAGAAGTTTATGACCAGATTTAGGATAGATGGCCATACTATCAAGAGGGGTAAACTTGTTTGCATATCGGTCATCTAGTGCCACTTGAGCAATCTAACATTGCGACATGCTAGGATCGAGTGGCTTGGTGAGCTCTAGCGAAAAATCCTTTGAAAATGTTTGAAAATGCTAACACACAAGCACATGGAGATGTTAACTTGGTGGCGTTAGCACATTTGCAAGGAGGAGAAGCTTGGCTTCAAAAGGAGAAGAAATGGTGGCTTTGGTGGTGCGCCCAGACGCAGATAGCGGGACGCTGCAGCGACGCACCACCGCATGCGGTCCGAGCCTTTGTCTTGGGCGGCTAGCCGGGTCGCGAGGGCCGACGCGGTGCGCCCGAGCCTCCCCAGCCGACGGCGTCCGATGGGCGAAAGTGAGGTTTAGAACCTCTCGGGTGCCGCGGCGGGACTGGCTTGAACTGGCTTTGCCGGTGCGTCACGGAGCAAGCGTCGGAGGGGCTCGACAAAGGCGAGTCGCCGTTGGAGCACCGGACGCATGGACGGCAAGATCCGAGCATGCGTCTAGTGAGAACTAAACGCGGCGTGGGAACTAGCCCGTTGGGATTGGGCGGTTCAGGTTGAATGGAGCGAGGGCACGTGGGACGGCATCCATGCACCGCACGCATGGACCCGCACGCCCGAGCCCGCGTCCGCTGCCCCGAAGAGTCGTTTGTTGGCAACGGCTCTATTTGTTGCTTGGGCTGTAAATAGCACCTCTAACGGCTTGGGCTGGTTCTTTGAGCACACTCTAGCCTTGGTGGCTTTGCGTTGTGGTGCTAGAGAGCCCTCCCACTCACTTGTGCTTGATAGAGATCATCCGATCGAGTGAGTTGAGTGATTCCAGTGCATTTACGTTGAGAGATCGCATTCATGGCACTAGGTGATCGAGTTGCAAGCCGGTGTGCTTGTTACTCTTGGAGGTTGCCACCTCCAAGATGGCTTGGTGGCAAGAGGCTCTGTGAAGCACGCCAAGGGAGATTGTGCGGTGCTCCGGAGGAGGATTTGTGAGAGGTTGTGCTCACCTCGCGGGGATCGCGAAGAGTAACACTACAAGAGCGTGTCGTTGAGTACCACCCTTGTGAGTGGTGTCTTGGAGGGCCCAAGGGGCCAACTAGCGAGTGTACCGCCTAGTCCAAGAACCATCGAGGTGTTGGTCGACACAACGAGGATTAGGGCCCAAGTTGGCAAGCTTCCCGATACCTCGGTAAAATATCACCATGTCAACGTGTCTACTCTTCTCGGTGGTTTGCATTCTCCAAATCACAAGCTTTGTATTTATATTCATATATATATTATGCTTGTGCTTGTGGAGTAGCTCTTGCAATTAGAAGCTTCTATAGCTCTCTAATTGTCTTCTTGCTTGTGTAGCTAGAAGTAGTGTTATTGCATCTATCTAGCTTGTGTAGCTTGTTTAGTTGTTTTACTTAGCTTGTGTAGCAAAGTAATTTGAGCCTTTGGGTTAGGCGTGTGTTGCCTTGTCCATTGTGCATCTAGTGAGCTTAGGTAGGCTTTGTGCTTTTGCTCATTAGAATTGTGTAGAAGCTCTCGTTTGCTAAAGTACTAGTTGCTTAGGTTTGTGTAACCTTGCAAGCTAGAATTGCTTAGGAGCTCAAGCTAGTCTTGTCACCTTATTTGTCTTGTGTAGGATCTTTTGTGAGGTGATTTAGAGTCTTAGATAGAGGGGTGAAGTCTTGGCTAAGCGAATAGTTTTAATTCCGCATTATATTCGATTAGCGGCGTGAATTAGTTTTAGTAAGGACTATTCACCCCCCTCCCCACCCTCCCCCCTCGCCCCCCTCTAGTCCCCATCTCGACCCTTCACCGTGGTCTTTGCAAAACATAAAGTAATAATCAATGAGAACAAATGTTCATGTGGAAAACCAACCATATACCATAGGCCTTGCTCCCACATGATTACGGCTTGTCACATTAGACGTGTAGATGCAGAGGTACCTCCCCATATGGTTACTGAGTTCTCATTGCACAATCTTTTGAGCACTTGGCATCTTCAATTTGAGCCATTTCGAGACGAGAATGAATGGCCTACTTATGATGGCCCCAAGTACGTGGCGGATGTTAGTTTGTTGTGGAAGAGTAGAGGGCCTAGGCGGCGGAAGAGTTTCAGGATGGACATGGACCGATCCGCCAAAGGAAGGTCCACCAAGAGTAAGGTTGGGACACATTTTGTAGAGGGCCACAATAGAAGAAAATGTCCTGAGTTACTTAGAGAACAGGTATGCACCGTAATCTAAAAGAGAATAGATTAGTAAGCAACGAGCAGCTGTGTCCGGATGCCTTGATTGGAAAACCTCGGCTGGCCTTCCACAATCACACATAGGGACAGGGAGGTCAGGAGGGACCTCGGCATCCTTGCTAGACACGTCGGGATATAAATCGGCAGGACGACCCCGTTTTTCCCACAAATGTTTCCGGTACGTAGATAGCATTTAACAAAGAGTAATGTAAGTTAACTACACTCTAAGGAACACAAATTAATGAAAAGAGATTGTACTAGAGACTAAGAAATTCAACCTAACCCTAATGCAACCAATATACTAGTAACACTAACTAACTCAGCAATCAAACCATCTTTACTATACCACAATTAACATCCATTGCTGGCCAACAATCAATTCCACGTGCATTTTGCAATGACACCGACCAATGGATCAAATCCTATCCAAAAATAAACAACAAATGCAACCAAATCTAACCGGATAAAATGAAGGAGGGGGAGGAGGAGCACCATGATAAAAGCGTCGAAATGCATGATCTAGACTCCCTACGGTTGCATTTAGGGTTTAGGGTTCATGGGAAGAGAGGGGGGGAGAGAGAACGCCGACTGGTGCTGGTAGAATGGAGGAAGGAGGAAGAAGGGGGCCACGGCGCGGCCTTAAGTGCCCAGACCTCAGTGTTAAGTCGGGCCGCGCCGAGGTCTGTGGCTCGGCGTTAAGCGAGCCCGCGCCCGGGTCTTGGCCCATGCGGCTTAATTTGGGCCAAGCGGGCCGCGCGCCCATCTATGCTTCGGCGTTGAGTCGGGTAGCGCCGAGGTCGCGGCTCGGCGTCGGACCGACACCGTGCCGACCCTTGTTGGCCCACGTGCCACGGTGGATGCTGCGACCGGGTCGGCGGTGACGTGGCAAGACCTCGGCGTCATGTCGACGACGCCGACCGACATACCTCAGCGTCTGCTGTCCTAACACGCTTCGGCAAATGGTCTATTTCCAGAAAATGTTTCGCCGAGGGCCTATTTATAAAAATGTTTTTAAAAAAGGGCCAAAATGCGAAAATTTCACTCGCTCACGCTCCCAAAGGAAAGCACGACGTGCGCGATCACGCCAATCACGATTCACGAGCCTCTCCCAGATAAGTTTCCAACCAGTCAAACCTCGCCCAAAATAAAAATCACGCCCGGCTATCCGAAATCACGGCACCTCTTTCCACCTTCCTAAATCGTCTCACCCTCTTGCCCCGTGGTAGACACCTCCTTTCCTGAAAATAAACTGCCTACGTCAACCCGGACGCGCCGCCGCCGCCGGATGGGCCGCCGCCGGACGGGCCGTACGCGCTGTAGCCTCGACGCCGCTGGGAGCTCCGCCGACTAACTGCCCTGCTGATGCCACCGGACGCTCTGCCACCTCCACGAACTCGGACGCTGCCGCCGGACGCTCCGCTGCTGCCACCTTCCATCTCTTCTCTTCCTTTGTCTATTGCCTTTTTGTGAAGAAGAAGCATCCGAGCTGCTGGCCCCCTCAATCCCTGATGCCCGAACCCGACCACGCCTCCGTCGTCACCCCTCCCCCGATCTAACCTCAACTGACCACGCCCCCATCTTCTCTATGACTGGGATTGCCCCTACTGCTGCTGGATCTCGCTGGCAATGGCATAGAGGCAGGCCAAGTGGATCCGGCGAGGGACGAGACCGTGGAGAGACACAAAATTTGTTCCAATGTGCCTACGTTTGTTTCATTACCAGTGTCACGTCTCCTCATCTTGAGATACAAAGTACGCATGTAGGACTATGTGAGTGAGGTTTACATGAAGGTAAGCTGCTTGCATTTGTGGAAAGCTCACTGCTCATGATGTATTCGACAAAATGCCAATGTGTGAGGTGCGATTGTCTTCAGTTGGCAAAGGATAGCATTTGCTTTGAAATAAGTTTTGCAATTAATTTTCTGGATAAAAAGGTAATACATGGCATGGACTTAGCCAGACGTTCATAAAAAACAATGTCTATTTGCTTGGCCAGTTACTGTCGTGCAGCAAGTCTATATTATCATTTTGTACATTATGTTATGGGTAAAGAACACATTTTGGTCCATGTTGAATTGATGCCTAATCTAATTTTCGGTGGGGGTTATGGTTAGATTGATGTTACTTTCCAGTTCGTAGGCTAGCTCAAAGTTTTTTCGTTGCCTGGTGTTAGGGTTAGAATTCACTAGCAGCAAGCCAGCAACTATCAGTTCACAGATCACTTGCTTGCCCTCCTTGTTTGATGAAAAAATAGTTATTACTTTTTCAGATTCTTTGTTGATATGTTTGATTTAACCTACTCTTATGCAGGAAAACCCTTGACTTTCAGATATGCAGGAAAACCCTGTGCATCCAAGCGGCTGCGACAGCGTGGGGCCAGCGGATGGACCCCAATGACTCATGAATTGATGTCAAGGAAGAGGTGCCCCAGGGTGAAACAGGAGGCGTTGACTGCACCGAGGTCTTCATCTCGCAGGCTTGGAGCATGCTGTCAGACCTGCAGTAGTGCTCGATCTCCAGTTATGATCAGTCTCCAATTAAAAAGGTGCATGACTCATCATTATCGTGCACACTAGTTGTTTGTTGAAATGCTATTTTGATTTCTTTTCATTGTTGTAGTACATGATTATTTGAGGGCTTTACATATTTTGGTAGGGGGCAGGTCAATGCCATCAAGAATGCAGCCTTTAGATTTTGTAATGTTACTTTTCTTGAGGTTATTTGATATAGACAACATCTGTTATGGTGGGCAACGTGTACAAGAGGAAAGGAGGTCAAGGTGGCTGATGGAGGCCGATTCCAGGGATGCACCGGTCCAGGTGCAGGTTAGTCAGTTCGTGTGGAGTCCTAGATTTGGATTGAAGATTAGTTGAGTTTGTTAGGATTGGTTTGTTAAGTCCCTAGCTAGATTCTAGTAAGAGTCGGTTGTACTCAGGACTATAAGAGTCCCTATCTATTGTTAATGAGAATCAGCCCGAGTTGAGATTATATCTCCCTAAGGGCACCTGGCATCGCTCCCTATTCCTTATCTTCCTGGCGACGAGATTGCATCACGGCTCCAACTTCGCCGCTGCAAACCACCCTTCGCCAAGACTCCCGTACTCGCCGCCGTACTTTCTCCGTAGTAAAGCCCGGCGTCGTACCAATCTGGTACGGAGCCAATGTCGGGCCCTCCACCCTCCACCTCGCTGCCACCGACGTCTTCCCGGCCGCCGGCTTCTTCCCGACCGCCCGGCTCCATCGCTTCCACCTGCCGCCACGCCATCGCTGCCCCCGCCCCGATCCCTCCTCACCATCGCTACCGCTCACCCAACCCATCTCGGCCCGGCAACCTCGGCCCAAATTTGCTAAACTCCGCCGCCGCCCGCCGCCGCGCGCGCCAGCGCGCCCATCCCACCTCCCCTCAACGACGCTCTTGGAGCCCTCGTCCGCGATCATACAAGGCATGCAAATTCAGATGGGGAGGTTACGTCCCGGGCTCACAGCGGTGGAAGGTCGCGCCCGGCGCCGTCACTACGCCGCCACCGGCATCCCAGCTCAAGCGCCCTACGGCATGCCGGCTACGGCGGCATCCCACCACAACCGCCGTCCGGGTCGTCATCTCGGAGATCTTACCGGCGCCCGGCCGTTCCTCGCCGACCGCGGCGAGCGGGCGCGACCCCGCCAACGGCCACCAGCCCCGGTTTCCTCCGAGCCTCCGGCGAGGCCTGCCCATCACGGAGATTCAGTTTCGGCGCCGTCGTCGCGGGTGCCCTCCATCGGCAGAGAGATTTCGGCTATGGTCCTCGACACCCCGTGTGCCGAAGCTCGGGCAAGGGGAGGCCGTGTCGACCATCGTGATCATCCGGGAGGGCATCGGGGTACCACGCTTTCACAAGCTATCCTTCCCTACCTATGATGGCAAGGAAGATCCCTTGGGGTGGGCTGAACATTGCGAGACCTTCTTCCGCGGCGGTGCACCCGGGAAGTCGACAAGGTCAGCTCGGCCTCCTTCCACATGGCCGGCACGACTCGGTAGTGGTACTACGTGCATGAGCGCAGCCGCCCGCAAGACCGTCGCGGGTCGGAGTTCGCGAGTTATGCCACCCGGCCTAGCCGCCCGGCCCTCTCCACCAACCACCTCGCGTCCGCGCGGCTGCCCTTCTCATCCACGGTGGAAGACTATCCGGGCGTTCGGGCGCGGCTTCGGCGCGCCGCGGTCACCTCTACCCCCTCCAGCCAGCACGGCTCTTCACCGGCGGTCTTCGAAAGCACATCGGGGTGGACGCCGAAGCGCACGAGCCGCAAGATCTCCCGGCGTGCCATGCGCTTGGCTCGGGCCTATGAGCGCCAAGACGGAGCTCTGGTGCCGGCCCTTCCCCGCACCAATCGCACGACCTCCGGGCGGGCCCCGGATTTGCCACCGGTGCCCGGTCGGGCGCCGCCAGGCTCACCCCAAGGCCGCGCCCGCTAGCCCGTTCAAGCGGCTCACGTGAGGGGAGATGGCGAACGGAGGGAAGTGATGAGGTGTACGTGCGGGCCACAAGTGTGCGCGTTTGTTCTATCTCGAAGCCTCCGGCTATTGTGGAGGAGCCGGTGACCGAGAAGACGGCCGATGTCTGGCACTACGGTGAGGCGCCGGATCACCCACGGATCTCCCTCGGGCAGCCATCGCCGGGGGTTCGTGACGCCGGATTCCATGCAAGTTTATGCAGCTCGGGGGACAGCGGAGTGGCGCTGTTGGACGTGATCCACCCACAACTTTGTGCGTGGGGACATCACTCGCCCACCGGGCCTCTCCATGCGCCGTGTCCGGGGTCGGTGTCATTGTGGCCAACGGTGACCGGGTGGCGTGCTCGGATTCGCGGCGTGACATAGGCATCGGGATTGCGGCGAGTCCGCCGGCATCGACTGCTATACTATCCCGCTCGACAAGTGGGACATGGTTCTCGGCATCCGTTTCCTGCGCCAGCTGGGGCCTATTCTATGGGACTTTGAAGATTTGTGCATGGCATTCACCAGAGCAGGACGGCGGGTCTTACGGCGTGGCATTGGGTTCCGACCGCTGGATGTCGATCCACGAGGGTTGCGGTCCATCTCTAGCTGTCCCCAACAGACCCCTCTTGGACACCTTCTTGCGGTCCTTCGCCAAGGTGTTTGCGGAGCCCGTCGGCCTGCCCCCGGTCCGTGCTTGTGATCATCGAGTCCACTTGCTTCCAGGTACAGCTCCAGTGGTCGTCCGCCCCTACAGATACCCACATTTACAGAAGGACGAGTTAGAAGCTCGATTAATGCGGCAATGCTCGCCCAGGGCATCATCCGGCCGAGTACCTCGGCGTTCTCTGCGCCCGTGCTCCTAGTGAAGAAGCAGGACCAATCGTGGCGCTTTTGCGTGGATTATAGGGGCCTGAACGCGCACACTGTCAAGGACAAGTTCCCCATTCCTGTCGTTGAGGAGCTCCTGGACAAGCTACAGGGTGCCCAGTTCTTCTCCAAATTGGACTTGCGCTCTGGGTACCACCAGGTGAGGATGCACCCTGCTGACATTGAGAAGACGGCCTTCCGGACACATCATGGGCACCGAGTTCCTCGTCATGCCGTTCGGCCTGACCAATGCGCCGGCTACGTTTCAGAGCTTGATGAACACAGTGCTGCAGCCGTTCCTCCGCAAATTCGTCCTCGTTTTCTTTGATGACATTCTTATCTACAGTCAGTCTTGGTCCCAGCATCTCCAGCACTTGTCGCTGTCATGGAGGCATTGCAACAGCACCATCTACATCTGAAGCGCAGCAAATGCTCCTTTGCAACAACTTCAGTGGCCTATCTTGGTCACATCATCAATGGGGACGGCGTTGCTATGGATGGTGATAAGGTCGAAGCCGTCAAGACCTGGCCACAGCCACGCTCAGCGCGCGCCCTGCACGGGTTTCTCGGCCTCGCGGCATATTATCGCCGGTTCATTAAAGGATTTGGCGCCGTGGCAGCCCCCCTCACGCGGCTGCTCAGGAAGGAAGGTTTCAGCTGGTCTCCAGAAGCTCAGGCGGCGTTCGATGCACTCAAGTTCGCCCTGTCCACGGCACCCGTCTTGCAGCTACCCAACTTTGACATGGACTTTACGGTGGATTGTGATGCGTCAGGTTCTGGGTTCGGGGCTGTCCTCCATCAGGGCGAAGGCGCCATTGCATTCTTTAGCCGGCCTTTTGCACAGCGTCACCTCAAGCTTGCTGCGTATGAGAGAGAGCTGATTGGCCTGGTACAAGCTGTTCGTCACTGGCGTCCATATTTATGGGGCAGGCATTTCATCGTTCGCACTGATCACTATGCTCTAAAGTTCTTACTGGACCAGCGTTTATCTACGGTGCCTCAACACCAGTGGGTAAGCAAGTTGTTTGGGTTTGATTTTTCTGTGGAGTACAGGCCGGGACGTCTTAATGTGGTGGGTCGACCCTCTCCGGCGGCCGGAGGATGATTCCTCGTTGAGCGCCATCTCGGCGCCCTCGTTTGCCCTCTTCGATGCCCTCCGCCGTGAGCTATAAGATGATGCCGACCTGCGCGCGCTGCGGGACTCCATCGTCACTGACCGGGGTGCGCCGTGGCAGGTTGCTGATGGCTTAATCCTGCGGGGCACTCGGGTGTTTGTGCCAGCCTCGTCTACGCTCCTGCAGGAGGTACTCCGGCTGGCCCATACCGCCGGCCATGAAGGCATGCAGAAAACACTCCAACGCCTTCGAGCTGACTTCATCGTGGACCATGATCGGCAGCTGGTCCGGGAGTTCGTTCACTCGTGTGCCACTTGCCAGCGGAACAAGACAGAAGCACTGCACCCAGCCGGCTTGTTACAGCCGCTGCCCGTTCCATCGCGGGTGTGGGAGGATATCTCCCTTGATTTTATTGAAGGTCTCCCGAAGGTCAATGGCAAGAGTGTCATCCTCACTGTGGTGGACAGATTTTTCCAAATACGCGCACTTCATTGCGTTGAGTCACCCTACACAGCGATTTCCGTGGCTCGGGCGTTCTTCGATGCCGTGGTGCGCCTCCATGGTTTTCCCAGCTCAATTGTCAGTGACCGTGACCCTGTTTTCACGGGAAATGTTTGGCGCGATCTGTTCAACCTGGCTGGTGTCAAGCTGAAGATGAGCACGACGTTCCATCCACAGACCGACGGGCAGTCTGAAGTGGTGAACAAGACGATTGCGATGTACCTGCGTTGCATCACCGGAGATCGTCCACGGGCGTGGTTGGAGTGGCTGCCCCTGGGCGAATCTTTGCTACAACCACGGCCTATCACTTTCGGCGCTGCGGGCGACCCCTTCCAGGTGGTATATGGCCGGCCACCACCAGCTCTGGTTCCCTATACGGCTGGCTCTGCGAGGACGGATCTTTGTCGATCAAGCTGCTCCGAAGCGGGGATGATTTTTCGCTGAAGTCGAGAGACCGTCTCATTCAAGCTCAGGGGTATGCCAAGAAATATTATGACGCGCGTCATCGGTTGCTGCAGTTCAGCGTTGGTGACTGGGTATGGCTCCGTCTCCTTCATCGCCCGGCGCAATCTCTGCTGCCCGGCCCCCGGGGCAAGTTGAGCCCCCGCTATGCAGGTCCTTTTCAGGTGATTGAGCGGGTCGGTGAGGTGGCGTACAGGTTGCAGCTTCCTGATGGTGCCCGCATCCATGATGTGTTTCACGTCGGCGTCCTCAAGCCATTCCGAGGTGACACACCGCCAGCAGCACCGCCGGCCCTTCCTCCCCTTCGCCACGGCCGCGCTCTACTCCAGCCTGAGCGCACGGTCCGTGCCCAACTCCGCCGCGGCGTCTGGCATGTGCGGATCCATTGGGCCAACCTTCCGGACGCAGAAGACACGTGGGAGCCGCTGGACGCATTTCGTGCTCGCTTCCCGGACTTTCAGCTCGAGGACGAGCTGTTTGCCAAGGGAGGGAGAGATGTTATGGTGGGCAACGTGTACAAGAGGAAAGGAGGTCAAGGTGGCTGATGGAGGCCGATTCCAGGGATGCACCGGTCCAGGTGCAGGTTAGTCAGTTCATGTGGAGTCCTAGATTTGGATTGAAGATTAGTTGAGTTTGGATTGGTTTGTTAAGTCCCTAGCTAGATTCTAGTAAGAGTCGGTTGTACTCAGGACTATAAGAGTCCCTATCTATTGTTAATGAGAATCAGCCCAGGATTGAGATTATATCTCCCTAAGGGCACCTGGCATCGCTCCCTGTTCCTTATCTTCCTGCTGACGAGATTGCATCACGGCTCCAACTCGCCGCTGCAAGCCACCGCGCGCTCGCACTCCGTACTCGCCGCCGTACTTTCTCCGAAGTAAAGCCCGGCGTCGTACCAACATCACTATTTGGCTCTTTCAAGCGGCAGCAGGATGAATATGGTGTGAGTGGCCACCTCATGCAAGCATTTAGAGCATCATGGAGTATGCTTAGCTGTCTTGAAAGAGTTATGTTCTGTTTTGCTATCCAATAAACCATGTGTCATGCTACCTTGCATATGAATCTTTTGCATGTTTATATAAACCAGCTTCGCTATTTCTTATGTGTTAAGCAGTACAAGTATGCTATCTGCAGGTTCTTGGGGTTCATCAGGTCGAGAGTTTCTGAAAGCTGGTGCTAAACGATCGCCTACAGCAAGCTGCAAGACCTGATAACCATTCTGCGATTATTGTTGCTATCCATGTTCGTGCCCACCAAGTTGGAAACGAGACCATGAATGGCATCTTGCCATCTCCTCCATGAAGGTATGCTCAGAATCTTACGAAGTTTGTTCCTATTTCTTGCATTGATTACCTAAGGCTGAGCCTGACTGAGAGATGCATTGTTGAAACGGTACAATTTTTTGTACAACTTGAAATATTGTCAATCAATGCTTCTTTGTCAATTTTTTGTAAGCTCAGAATCTTACGAAGTGGGTCTGCTTCTTTGTTCTAACACATGGTGAGTGTGCAGCTAGTAGCCAAATCTCAGTCAGTTTGACGTGTGACTAATCTAACCAACATGGGTCTTAGGTACCCTAATTATTTATTTTTGCCTACAGTCTGCAGATCAATCGAGAAACTATACCACTTTATGAGTTGCAGATAGCTCATGTTTACAAACACATTATTTATTAGGTGCATGATCAGAGTGTGCTTGCCAATAAAAAAAAAACAGTACATTGTATTTCAAATTCAGAGTTGGCTACAATAAGGAAAAAAAAATTAAATTGTTAATTTCACGATTGGATAATTTCTTTACTCATGAATTCCCAAATTAACCTCTTCAGTGCTTAGTCAGGACTTCAGATGGTAGAGTAAATAAATATGATACTTTAATCCGGTTAGTTCTTTGTTTTTCTGTTCCTACAGAAAAGTTGGAATATTGTGTTTCCTTACAAAACTATTTTTGTTCCTGTATCCCAGTTCAATAATGTGTTGTACATGATTCCTAGCGCAGGATGTGCACCTTTTTCAATACCATGCTTTCCTCAGAAGTTAATGTGTGGTTCGATTGTATGGAAGCATGACCATATGGGTTTGCCCTTTAACTCCTATGATTTGTCCTGTGTTGTATATCTCTAAAAAACAAGAATGGATAGCTTGGGAAGAGATCATAAACGAGAAGCTATAATCAATTGGCATTGTGTTCTTTAAAATTAATGTGTTCTTTTCATATCTGCTGGAGGTTTACTTCCAACCCTCTTGTGATGCATGCATGCACTCTCGATATGATGAGCTGTACCTGTACATGTACCTGATGTTGTTAATGTATATGGTGGTATGGTTCTGCAGCAGCTTGATTTTTGTCTTCCTCTATGCACATTGCGGATCCAGCTCGGGTTGTTGGCACAATGTTTTCAACAGCAAAAGAAACAGAGGGTCTGTTGATCTTTTTTTTTTTTTTTCTTTTCTATTGTGTTTTGATTTGCTTGCTTAGCAAAGAAACAGAGGGTCTGTTGATCTTTTTTTTTTTTCTTTCATATATAAATATAATCTATACAGTTTTTGTGTTTGGTGTAATACCATTGATTTTTTTTTTTTTTTTTTTTACTAAAGTTCGACCTACTATTGGAAATAACCTTTTTAGTAGGTTTAATAGGATAATGGCTTATCTTGCATAACTTATGAAACTGATGCATCCTATATATACTTAGGGTTATATACTAATCTTTCAAAAACTTTTTTGGCTTCACACCACACTACAACAGGGTCCTCAAGCTTGGAAAAATATTTGGACTGCAAGTTACGCTAAGCACATCACTAGTTGGTTAAGCACATCGTTTAGGAACCCAACACCGACTATAGCATCAATCACCGGCGTATCATACTACAACCCGACGGTGACCATGCCACATGAGCAGACGGCTCATACGCTGAAGCGACGGTGACCACGCACTGCACAGAGTTGGGTCGTTTTGCAAGGCGACTGTGATTGTGATCATAAGCCGGGCAGGTCGTGCTCCAATGCCACGCAAATAAGGGCCTGATCACGGACGGATGATAAGCCAATGCGGTTGTGTTAGTCTACCCTACACAGGCGGGTCATGATCCAATGCGACGGAAACAATGCCCTCATCACTGACGGATCATAAGCCAATACGGCGGTGTAGTGCATCCAACACAGGCAGGTCATGCTCTAAAACGTCAGAAGTAAGGAGCTCATCACGGACGGATCATAAGCCAATACAACTGTGTTGGTGTGCACCACAGTCGGTCATGGAGCCGACAGTGATGGCTACGAGCATCACTACCGAAAGTGCTTACAAACGAATGCGAAATTCGGCTGCGAATGTGGGTTACGACGTGTCAGTGATGTGTCAATCTGTAGTAGTGTAGCCATTGAGAAATGCACTCTTCACATCCATTTGATATAGCATTATGTTGTGAGCACAAGCATAGGCTAATAATATTCTAATTGCCTCCAATCTTGCAACCGTGTATAAGTTTCACCAAAGTTAAGACCCTCTACTTGAGTGTAACCTTGAGCAACTGGTCTTGCTTTATTTCTCACTACAATGCCATCTTGATCTTGCTTGTTTCTAAAAACCCATTTTGTATAAATCACATTGTAGTTCTTTGGCCTTTCTACCAATTCTCGAACTTCATTGTGGGTGAAATTGTTCAATTCTTCATGCATTGCATTTACCCAATCCGCATCTATCAAAGCTTCATCAATCTTGGTTGGCTCAATAGATGGAACAAATGAAAAGTGTTAATAAAAAGAAGCCAACCTTGATCTTGTTTGCACACCACTTTGAATGTCACCAATAATATGATCTATGGGATGATCTCTTGCAATATGAGTAGGTTGGAGCACTTGAACTTGATTATTTGAGCTTGGTTGGTCATTTGACTTGTCTTCATGAGATGAACTATCAACTTGATGATCTTGCACTTGAGAGCTACTAGCTTGCTTCATGGGTGAGTTGAGCACTTGATCTTTGTCATCTTGAACATCAATCACTTGCTTTGGCCTAATATCACCAATGTCTTCATAGCATCCACCAATTGAGATCCTCTCACATCATCTAGATTTTTTCTTCTTCATCTTGAAACCCATTTGTTTCATCAAATTCAACATCATAGACTTCCTTAAGTGTACCATTAGTAGTATTCCACACTCTATATGCTTTGCTTGTAGTGGAGTAACCAACTAGAAAGCCTTTATCACATTTCTTGTCAAATTTTCCTAATCTTGTGCCTTTCCTCAAGATATAACATTTGCAACCAAACACTCTAAAGTATGCAATATTGGGCTTTCTTCCATTCAATAGCTCATATGGGGTCTTCTCCAACATAGGATGGCAATAGAGTCAGTTGATGTAGAAACATGTCGTGTTGATAGCTTCGGCCCAAAAGTTTTGACTCACATTGTACTCACTAAGCATAGATCTTGCCATATCAATGAGTGTCATATTCTTCTTCTCAACTAGGCCATTTGATTGTGGAGTGTACTTGGCCGAGAATTGATGCCTAATGCCATAATCATCACAAAGTTCTTCAATTCTTGTATTATTGAATTCACTACCATTGTCACTTCTCAATTTCTTGATTGTAGTTTCAAACTCATTGTGACATCTCTTGACAAAGGTTTGGAATGTATCATAAACATCACTCTTGTCAACAAGAAAGAATACCCAAGTGTATCTAGTGAAATCATCAACTATGACAAATCCATATTTTGCTCCACCAATGCTAGAATATGTAGTTGGCCCAAATAAATCCATATGCAACAATTCAAATGCCTTGCAAGTGCTCATAGTACTCTTCTTAGGATGAGTGTTACCAACTTGTTTGCCGACTTGACATGCACTACATAGCTTATCTTTCACAAATTCAACATCTTTCAAGCCTCTATCTAGATCATGCTTCACTAGTTTGTTCAATTATTTCATTTCAACATGACTAAGCCTTCTATGCCATAACCAACCCATGCTAGATTTGGATAACAAACAAGTTGACAATTGTGCTTCTCTAGCATTGAAATCAACTAGGTAGAGGTTCTCATATCTAAAGCCTTTGAATATCAAATTAGAACCATCTACACTAATAATCTCAACATCATCCACATCAAATATGCATTTGAAACCAAGATCACATAATTGAGCAGCCAATAGCAAATTAAAGTTCAAGCTCTCTACTAGCAATACATTGGATATGCTCATGTCATTGGATATTGCAATTTTACCAAGCCCTTTGACCTTGCCTTTGCCATTGTCATCGAAAGTGATAGAATCATGACCCCTCATGAGTATTATTGATTGAATCAAACATTCTTGAATCACTGGTCATATGTTGAGTGCACCCACTCTCAACAACCCAATGCCTTCCTCTGGCTTTGTAATTGACCTACAAACAAATCAATGTTGTTTAGGTACCCATACTTGCTTGGGTCCTTGGTGGTTAGTGACTAAGCTTTTTGGCACCCAAATGGCCTTCTTCTTTGGGGCCACAATTGGTGTACCAACAAACTTAGCATGCACAACCTTCTCACCCTTGATAAGCAAATAACAAGAATCAAAGCATATGGTATGAACGTTAGCATTTTTTTCTTGTTGTTGTTCATTTTATTGCAATTATGCTCTAGGTGCCCAACTTGCTTGCATCTATTGCAAAACCGACCATTGCTCTTCACAAAGCTAGGCTTTGTAGTTGCAAAGGACAACTTTCCTTTCTTGGGAGTATAACCCAATCCCTCTTTGTTGAGAGAAAACCTTTGGCTACCCAAGCATTTTAGCAAGCGGACCTCACCACCATAGGCTTTGCCTAAGGCATGAGTGAGTCACCCACCTCTCTCTTGAGAGTCTCATTCTCAACCATTAGCGAGGCATCACAATTGAAGTCATCACTAATAGTGGAGGTAGACTGGGTGGTGGTGGATGAAGAGCTACAAGAAGGATTAGCATTTTGCACAATGATAGGTTGATAAAAAGATTCATCAATTATATCACAAGTTAAGCCAACATCACATGATACAACAATTTCTTTCTTATCACGTTGCTCAACTAGCAAGGAGTGAGCTTTTTCAAGCTTGGAATGAGCCTTGCCAAGATCCTCATAGTCTTCCTTTAGACACTCTTGAGTGGCACTAAGCTCACTAAGGGATTGTTCAAGAGCTATCACCCTCTTGGCCAATTCCTTACACTTCTTACTCTTTGACATAGCTATATCTTGTGCTTGTTGTATCATGTCAAATAGTTGAGCCTTAGTTGGTTCATCATCATCACTATCACTATCATGGTTATCATCATTATCACTATGTTCATTATCGCTATCATCATATTTTACCTTAGGGCCCTTGGCCATGAAGCATGAAGAAGATGAATCAAATAGTGAATGCTTGCGGTTGAGAACAATAGAAGCAAGAGCCTTCTTCTTGGAAGTGTTCTCTCATCATCATCATCATCATCATCATCATCATCGGAGGCATCACTATCCCAAGTCACCACATAAGCACCATCTTTGCCTTTCTTGAGGTCATCTTGTTTTCTTTCTTGCCCTTCTTCTCCTTCTTGTACTTCTTCTCATTGTCCTCTTTCTTGTATGGACAATCGGCTTGGATATGATCTAGGCTATCACAATTGAAGCATAGCCTTTGTTGCTCCTTGCCCTTAGTGTTATCTCTTCTCTTCTTTGAACCATAGCCTGTCTTCTTCATTAGCATCTTGCCAAATCTTTTCACAAAGAGAGCTAGAGCTTCATCATCACTATCCATATCCAATGGTTCTTCATCATCACTTGCTTCTTGTGCTTTAGCTTTTCCCTTGCTCTAGGAGGTAGAGTGGCGGCCTTAAATGCACACTTTTCTTCTTGTCTTCCTCCCTCTTCTCAACTTCTCCATCACTATTGTATTGATCTTCGGTCAACACTTCACCAAGCACATCATTTGGAAACATCATCCAATGCCCCTCTAAATAGGATGGATCTCAAGGTCTTGAATTTTCTTAGCAAGCACATCAAGAACTTATGACTAAAGTCCTTGTGTTCGGTCTTCACACCTAGGCTCTTGAGATTATTGACAGTCACTTGCAACCTATGAAACATCTCGGGATTGTTTTATCTTCCTTCATCTTGAAGTTGTTTAGCTCACTCTTGAGATCATACATCTTGGCACTCTTGACAACTTTTGTGCCCTCATATGTTTCACATAGCTAGTCCACACTTCACTAGCAAGCTCAAGATCTTTGATGCCCTCGGACACTTTGGAGTCAATACCATTGTAGATGGTGTTGATGGCCATGACATTGCATTGCTTGTTGGCCTTGTCTTCATTGGTGAGGTTGGTGGGATCAAGAATAGCATAATCATGATCGGTCACATCCCAAACTCTCCCATGAATTGAACCAAGATACATCCTCATCTTTCTTTTCTTTTTTCTAATAATCAAAAGAACTAGTGCCATCAAAGAAAGGTGGTTTGCCCCCAACATGGTTGAATGTAACTTGAGCCATATTTTATACCGAAGGATGTTAAGCCTTGATTAAAACGGTGACCTAGCTTTGATACCACTTGAAAGGTCCTGATTGGCTAAAGGGGGGTGAATAGCCTAATTTAAAAATCTACAAGAGCACTAGAGCAATTTATTAGTCACACAAGAGGTGATAAATGCGGTTTGCTCTAGCTCTAATTGTTAGGCAAGCCATCTATTGCTATTCTAGTAATTATTATCTCTATGGCACTCAATTTACTATGTCTCTACTCTACCTAGTTAGAGAGCTAACAAGATAAATAAATTACTCTATGCTATTCTACTTGCTACTATACCACAAGATATATTGCAAGTATGAAAGAGAAGGGAATTTGACTTTTATACCGACGGTGAAGAGTAGAGGATGATGCCAATCACAAAATAATTGATTCCAATAAGATGTATATCAATCATTCCAAATTCAATGGGAGACAAGAGATGACTCAATTGATTTTCTCTCGAGGTTCACACGCTTGGCGGCAAGCTAGTCCCCATTGTGTCCCCTACACCATGTGGTTTGATGGCTAATCGGTATCACACACCAAGCCTCTCAAAAGGCGCCACAAGAACCTACCAATGGTGAGAAGTTGAATTACACGAGCAATCCACTAGAGTTGGAATTTGGCACTCCGTAGGGGGAACCACAACAACCCCTCACAAACCCTCTTCGACAAGGCGCTATTCCGCGCTACTGGGGCGCTTAAGCGCTGGGCGGAGGAGGTCACCGCCTCGCCTAAGGGGGTAGGCGGAGAAAAAGGTGGTGTGCCCCAGATCCGGGGCTGTTGTGCCTGCGGGGGAGGGACGGCGGGTGGTGGCGGCCCAGCGCCCGATGGGAGGCTTGTGGCGTCCGGCGGGGCGCGGGCATGGCCGAGGAGGCGGGCGGAGGGTGGGGCGCGGCCCGGACCGGAATGCGGGCGCGGTTGGGAGGCGTGGACGTCGGGGGCGGTGGGGAAGAAGGTAACGTCGACGAGGCGGTGACGGTCGGTGGCGAAGGAGGCGCATCGGCGCCGGGCGGCAGCGGGCGGCGGTCGGTGCGAGAGAGTTCGGGAGGGAGAGAAACTAGGAAACAGAGGCTAGCGGCAGGGGAGGGGATAACGTGGTGGGGGTTGGGGTGGGAGAGTTGGGCCATAAAATGGGCTGTTGGGCCTTTTCGTCTTTCTCCCCATTATATGACCAATGATCTTCTTTTTTTTTCTTTTCTTTCAAGTATATATGCATGTATTAGCCACCGCCTAGGAAACGCCTCGGCCCGCCTAGGCACGCCTAGGCTCTAGGCGACGGGTGACCGCCTAGAGCGCCTAGCGCCTAGAAAAACAGAGCTCACAAATATCACCTTGATTGGGGCGGACACAATCACCAAATCCCTCACCAATCAATTTACCACCAACCGTCTAGGTGATGGCAATCACCAAGAGTAATAGGAATACCACAATTGCAATCACCACCATGGAGATGCAGAGGAGAGGGAGGAGATCCTCTTAGAGCTCTCAAATCAATCACTAGATCTTGCTCTCTCACTTGATTGGAGCACAAATCAATAGAGTAAGAGAGGGGAGGACGAGAGCTTCTCTTTTTTCTTTCTAGGGTTTGAGAGAGGATGAGCAAGAGGAAGCCTTCTCCTTTTCTATTTGGGCAAGTTGAGAAGGATGGAGGACCAGACCTTATCTCTCTGCTAGCCGACCATGCCGGCCACCAACGGTCGGGAGCCAGGCTGCCCCCACGCGCTCCCTTCTGCTCGCCAATGGGGAACAAGCAGGCGATGTTCCTTCTCCAATCGAAATAGGACAGCAGCAGGCAGCAGCGGCTGATGGAAACGAACCAGCTAGCGCCGGCGGCCGAACGCAAAGCAAGCAGTAGCAGCGGTGGCTGCCTGGGCCACACGCGCAACCAGGCCAGCCCAACAGCAGCGTGGGAAGCAGCACCGCCCCAGCTCGGGCGCGGCACCAGCAGCCCATCGCGCGAGCGGCTCCAGCGACCCAGCAAGCAAGCA
Source organism: Hyparrhenia diplandra (assembly GCA_015847255.1). NCBI lineage: Eukaryota > Viridiplantae > Streptophyta > Magnoliopsida > Poales > Poaceae > Hyparrhenia > Hyparrhenia diplandra. Next base: position 743,972 of record JADLZK010011475.1, read on the forward strand.
GCAGCGGCAGCTCCTCCTTTTACTTGGGCCCACGTGACCCCGCAGCCCATAAGGCCAGCTAGCAGGCGCCTTGCTCCCAGCAGCTGATGGGCCGGCCCAGTGCGGCCATCAGCCCAACCCGGGCGCCCCCATGCTCCTTAGCAGGCCAGGATGGCCACAGGCTAGCCAAACCAGCCCAACAGATCAGCAGCTCCTACAATTCTTCCTATTTTTCTCCAACAGAAGCAAACAGCAGCATATCAACAACCTTTACTCACATAGTTCATCCCAAAATAAGTGCTATCTCATCCCAAAGATGTCAAACCTCATTAATTAGCACGAGAGATAGCATTTCTTCAAGGACCTTTCTATGGATTTCCAAACATCTCACCATGTCACTAAGCCCCAAGTAAAATGCAAGATGAGACTCAACTTAGTGGCACTAGATGAGTAAAGCAATTATAGTTTTCCCCTCTTAATAGTACGGTTATCAAACCTAAATCACTCACACCCTCTATGGTTTCTAGTGTCAAACAAAACCCAATTTATACCTTTGCCTTGATCTCCATGGTTTTGTTTTTCTCTTTCTTCTTTTCAAGTTGGAGCACTTTATCATCTCACCATGACCATCATCTTCACTTTCATAAACTTGTGACCTTCTTCACCTAGCCACCATACTCCATACACTAGTATTGCCAACCTATCTCAATTTCACTTTAGAGCCAAAGGTTAGCAACTAGGTTTCATCAATTACCCAAAACCAAACTAGGGCTTTCAATATATGACTGTTGTCCTTACATTCTAAGCTCCATCATATGAGTTTTGAAACTAAAGATATACTAATTACCAAATTAACCATAGTGGAACTTTGTTCGTATACATATAAGTTTTGTTTTCTAATTGTAAAAAAGTTCTTTAAGGGATCACGAAATTACACTACTTATTTTTACTCGGGTAGAAGTTGAATGGGGACATTAAAATAGATATATTACGGTCCTTACATTCTAAGCTCCAGCCCATGAATGCTTTCTTAAAAGCAAAGGCTATGCCTCAAAAAAAAAAAAAAAAAAAAAAGCTCCAGCCCATGAGTTTTGAAACTGGTGCTATACCAAATTGGCCCTAATCGAACCATTGTTCATATATAAGTTTCGATTTTTACTTGGGTAGAAGTTTGTTGGAGACTTTGAAACTTATCACGAAATTACACTTACTGAATGATTGATTATACATAAATATCATATATGTTGTAGGTTCATACTGTGCCACGAATTTACTCACCAAATTACATGTACTGCATCACAAATAATATAGACTGGATACATAGTGCAAATGTGATGACAACATGCGTGTCCATGTATACACATACACTTAAGATAGAAACCACGTTTGTGGAATTATCGTGTGATGCATGCTCAATCCTTCAGGGTTTGTAGAAGTCCATGACAGAATAGATGGTCTGCAGGAGGGCGGCGATGAGGAGGATTGCAGCAGCCACGAGGGAAATGAAAACCCATGGGTTCCTCATGTAGGTGTGTCGGAAGATGGCCCAACACCTGTTCCAAGGCCTCCCGCAATGTGCATTCACCTTTCGACGAATTTCGTGCAGCCTGCTGTATGGGTTCAACACCGCCCCCTGCTAAGGTTGTTGAACAGCTGTGCCGCCTCCTTGTCGCTGCTCAACAAGTTTTTGATGATCCCTTTGGATCTCAGCAGTGCGACGTCTCTTTCAGAGTTAATGATGTTGTCCATGAAGATCATATAGTCTGTCGCCTCACTCCCGGCATCACTATGTAGCCGTTCAAACGCCATCATATTAAGGAAGATTTTCGCAGTGCCATCATGGTCAATGGAGATTGTTGGTAAGCTAAGCACACGACTTTTGTAATTCATGACATTAGTGTTGTTGCACTTCCTCAAATGGATCCCTGCTTCTTTGAGTTCTACAGCACAGTGCATGCTCGGCTCCCACTTCATTTTTGTTCCTTGTGTGGCCGGATGGAGACCACAGAAGTGTTTATGATAAATGTCCAAGGGGTGTAGACACAGTTTGTCGTCGACAATGCGTTCCGTTTGCTTGTCTTTGTCCTCAAGTGGGTCCCACACAAAATTAAGCACCAAATTGTTGATGTCTCTCGCGCTCTATGATCATGGTTAACAAGGAGATAGTATAAGAGTCATGGTGGCATACATGTTACTACTTCTAATCATAAATATAAGTTTATATTGTGCTGTTCTAATAACTAAGTAAAACATTATTTAATAAAATTGACCATCATCAATTTTTGTCTTCGGTATAGTATGGTATCTACTACACCTATACACCTATACATGGAGTTTCTCTCGACATGCAAGTATGACACCTCAGCAGCCCCACTAAGACTATGACATGACAGGCCCCCTTTGTTTGAACTAACTAAAAAAATGTTATAACTCACAAACCAAAAAACCAAATTAAATTCTAATTACATCATTGAATTCCTTTTAATAAATAATTCAAAACAAGATCTCATATGGATATATTTCGATAAAATTATAGGTGGGCCCCACTGATGGTAGTTGGTACAAAGTAAAGTAAAAAAAAAAAGAGAATGAAAAAAGGGGGAAAAGAAAGAAAAAGAATAGGAGGGTGATAGTAATATTCTAACTCATAGATCTCTCCTTCATACCCCGACAACGCCGAGGAATATGATGCGTGAAGTACGAAGTTAAAGGGATTAAATCGTCTACCAAAGATTTTCTCAAATAAATTATTATATATGTTTTATTACATTACCGAAGTTATCATTCGTGCAACATATCTAAATATTCCTATTTGATATTGGTTCAGCTTGGAGTTTAAACATTAGAAAAGATTAAATAATCTTTATGCCAATCAGTATATACTCTGTTTCGTATATTTAAGTTCTTCGTTGTTTCTAACTTGCACAAAGTAATTCTCCTCAATAGCTAATTGTGATCAGATTTCTTAGTAATTACAATTCAATCCTTTAACAATATCCCCTTCCTACCCCGCGGTACCGTCATGGGGAATCCCTCTAGTATATGTAAAAAGGCGTAAAAACCTAGTTGAGGAGCAAAGACCAGCCTCGTGTAATCTAAAATGAATGGACACCTTAAAACAGTCCACTAAACACATATTGTTGCCAAAAAAAAAGTTGGTAGCGGCCTCCATATATTGGAAGTGATTCAGTAACCAGAGGGAGGTACCACTTGCTTGGGGACCCTCGGGCCAAGTAAGAAACATAGCGAGGGACCGATAGAGGACGTTCGGAGGAAAGGACCTTCGAAGGTCAGCAACCCTCAACCACAGAGGAATGAAAAGGGAGAATAGAGGGTAATTCATGGACTGAGTACTCAGAAAGCCAATGAATCCTACGGTCCTAGATGATCCCCAAGACGCTGAAAGAAGAAAGCAGAAGCCTAAAGCACTTGTAATGCATTATTTTCTTTATCTACGATGTTTTCTTCTTTGTGCCACCATCATAAAGGTGTCCCTCATGCGCGAGTGGCTTCTTGTGTGGCTCTACACTTCCTGAGGCAAACCTAGCTTGAAAGCCACATTTAGCATGAGAATCCTCATGCTACGACTTCCGCTCATATGCTCCATTAACTAGACATTGGACATTGGCAAAGAGGGCTACCATCTCCCATGAGAAACATTCTTTTGACTGAAGCTACAGCTCGGGGAGAGTTTGCACCACTTTTGGATTCACGTTCATAGGGAGGTAGAGGAGATGAAGGGATTCCAATTAGGGTGGCTAGGGAGTGGGAATCATACTCTGCGGGCCGGTTAGGCCTGATGCCATGAATGTGTGCTCTAGATCTAAATGGCAGCTTGATGTAGGCATGGATGTGAAGAAGCATGCCTTGGGGAGAGGGGAGGCGTACAAGGTGCTTACTAGATGCTCACCTTGGTCGATTTCAACTTTGAAGAGTAGTCTAGTGCCATTTCTGTGGTGGAAAACAGAGAAAGAAATTATGACAAGAACTAGAGATAGAGCTCTATGAACTCGTCGTTAATGATTTCTAGGTTTACCACGCTTGACCTTAGCCTCACCGTTCTGCACATTGGGCCTTCATTCTTCGGTCCCATGGCCATGCACTGTGCACTAGCCCCACATTCCCAATTTCTCACTAGCACCGCCGTTCTATCTTCGGCCCCACTACCCTTCATCGTCACCTCTCCTTCTGAACACATCTGTAGTCACAACTCAAGCGGCCGGCCTGAATTGTATTATCTAGCCAGCGTTTTTCTATCATATCCTTAGCTGCATGTCCTTGAGGAAGGAAAATGAGAACGGAAAGCTGAATAGGGGCTGCATTCCTGTGAGTGGGAGAGAGACATTTGGGGCAATATGGTGTGCATGGGCTAGATGATGTTCTGAGCAAAGTGGGGTGTGTATGTGTATTGTTAGATGAACATATTATCAATGGTATATATCACTTGCCGTTATTTATTTATTTTGGTGTTGGATGAGGTCACAAGGGATATACAAGGTGATATCTCTTGGTGTATGCTCTTTTCTAATGATGCGGTGCTAGTTGACGAGAGTAGGGTAGGGGTTAATGGAAAGTTGAAGCTGTGGACGCATGCGCTACTAGAGTCAAAAGGGTTCGTAATCGAGTAGGACCAAGACCGAGTACATGATGTGCGACTTCAGCCCGACTAGGCACGAGGATGGGGACGTTATCCTCGATGGACAAGTAGTGGCCAAGAAGGATAATTTTTTTGGTATTTAGGATCAATGCTACAGAAGGATGGCAACATTGATGAAGATGTTAGGCATAGAATTTCAGCAGGTTGGTTCAAGTAGCGTCAAGCTTCTAGCATCCTCTATGACAAGAGGGTGCCACATAATCTAAAAGGTAAGTTCTATTGGACGGCAATTCGCTCGGCGCTGGTGCTGAATGTTGGCCTACAAAAAGGCAACATGTCCAGCAACTGCTGAGTGTAGCAGAGATGCGTATGTTGCATTGGTTTTGCGGGTATACAAGAAGGGATATAGTTCGGAATGAAGAGATTCAGGATAGGGTCGGGTGCACCAATCGAGGAGAAATTGATTCAACATCGGTTGAGATGGTTTGGACATGCCCAACGGAGGCCTCCCGAGGCGCCGGTGCATAGTAGGGTTTTAAAGCAGGAAGATAAATGTAAAGAGAGGTAGAGTTCAACCTAGACTGACTTGGGAGGAGACAGTTAAGAGAGATCTTAAGGAGTGGAATATCTCCAAGGAATTAGCTATGGATTGGAATGCTTGAAGACTAGCGATCAACGTGCCTGAACCGTGACCTTTGTTTCTTTTTCTGTTTACCCCTAACTCTATCTTTTGTCTTGTGCCCTATTTTTGTTTTTCTTTTACACTTTTCTTCTATGGGTTTCCTCTCTAGCCTACCCAACTAGCTTGGGACGAAAGGCTATGTTATTGTTGTTGTTATATTGCTGAATCATAATTATTGTAGGTGCATCATTTAAATGCGGATCATGACAATACATCTTAAGATACTAGCTGGAATGTCCTCAAGTGAGACTCCACGTTAATCCTTATATGGGTTATTAGAACTTACATGTGGATAAAAAGGTTTACAACGACTAATAAGATTAAGATGACATGTTAAGATTCCAGAAATCTAGATTAACCGATGTCACCGAAACAGTCCTCCTAATATTTTTAAGCAGTAACAAAATACTACCATGCACTAGTTATAGCACATTAGAATTCACTAGGAGACATTTGGTTGGGAAAGTTTATACTAAATGTTGAATATTAAAACAGTAGGAGAACCACACATCACTAGGAGAAATATTGCAGATTCTTTTTGTGAAAGTAAAAATCGATACAAAGCGAAGGTTTCAACTAAATACGTACATACTAAAAATCACATAAATAGAGCAACTCAAACACAAAAACACTTGTAGAGTACTCCCCACGTTCCAAATTATAAGTCGTTTTGACCTTTTTGGTACATCTATTTTGCATCTTGATCTATGTTCTATCTAGATTCACAACAAAATGAATGTATCAAAGAAATCAAAGCAACTTAGTAATTGATAATCTATCACAACTTGACAGAGATTATAGTATATTTAAGTAGGTATTGTATTAAGAATCGTGGCGCTAAAATTACATAAAATGCACTAATTAAATGTACATACCAATAGTGCCGTGCCACGCCCAAATTTCTTCAAGCTTATACAAAGCAAGAAGAGGAATCTGGTTCTCAATTACGAGCATATCACACCGGATGCCTACCCACAAACCGAGCATGCCATGCCCGCTGAAGACTGGATCGTTGGTCGCGTAATCACGAGGTGCTTCTTTATCTAAAACCCCCTTCAACATCTCCAACAAGAAGCACCCATCTAGCACCATCATCTTGACAAAGAGGTGTCTCTCTGCTTTGCGCCATTTCTCTTCCAGATTATGGTAAGCGTCTAGTAGCTCATCTGCGACCCCCTCAATCGCGGCGATGAACTGACTGAGCGGCTTGCCAGACCGCTTGACTATGTGCAGCACCGCTCGGCGTTTGTGCTCCTCCATGTCGGCGAGGTGACCCTCGCCATGGTGGAAGGGACCTAGAGACACCAACGACGGCCGGTAGGCAGCCTGGCTGATGGTTGTCATATTCTTGACCCACTCCGGCACGCGGTAGATCGAGGGCTTGCTCCAACGTGCCATCTCCCCAAACAGGTCAGTTTTCACTAGCATCTCCTCCATGTCCACTACCCAGCTTCGACCGGAATTAGCACTATTGACAGGCTCCCTGTCCATCTGAAACTCGTCAAGATGGATGTTGTGTGGTTTCCTAATAATGCCTAATGCAAGCAGTACGTGGCCCTCAACACACTGTGTACATAGGTGCAATGCGCGCTACATATATAGATAGATAGAATAGGAGACCGGCAGTTTGTTGCGGACGTATAGTCATACTTAATCGATAGGCCAGGAATAAAGTTCAACAAGTTAAGCACGAATGAAGATAAGAATAAGAAAATGCATTTGTGTGAAGAAACTGTTATGTTGGCGATTCAAACTGGTTCACAACGGCGTCCCAAACGGCTTAATAAAGCAAGGCATTTGTGTGACCAAAGTGATTGGCATCGCTACAGGAAACTTGGTATGTAGGAAGAAGATAGAGGGAAGCTTCGGGTGGGGCCTTCGAGTACACAAGTGAAGCACCACGAGGACGACAAACTACAATCATATAGTATCTGAACTATATACACGGTGTCTCATACAGAAATTTTGACGCAGATCACAAGAGGAGAGCAGGAGAAGAAGCTAAACTTCGGTGACAATTAATTTCAAATAAGTGATCATTACCAAAATTGGAATCGACCCAAAACAAATAGTTTGGAGCAAAAGCAAGGGCAAAGTAGTTTGGCTCCCTGGGATCAAGTCATCAACCAAGTGCGCAACGAAAATGTAACGTCAACAGAAAGCTACTTTCAAGAAAAAAACCACGCTACCAAGAAAGAACATTTAATACTCGTAATATAACATATATATGTTCTATCTTATATATGACAAACGAACGACACACATAAAAAATGTGTCCAAATATAAATAAAAGCATAGAAAAAAATAAAAGTGGAAACAAAACCGGTAGCCAAACCGACAGTAAACTATACCTAATTGTTAGCTTGTGAGAAATGAGATGGTGACAGATCAACTCATTCAATTAAGGCATGTACAGTGCGGCTACAAGAGCCGGCTGTATCACGTTCAATTTGTGAAAAACACCCTCGCGACCAAGTAGACGGGCGATGTCGTCGTCTCGTGAGTAGACGAGCACGGCTCGTGCTCCCCAGGCTAGCAACGCCGTAGAAGATCGCGCTGTACAGGTCGTCGCCTTCAAATCGACAGCCCGTGGATCTGTATGCGTGTGCCACCACCCTCTCGCCGCACTCCTTCGCGGCCACGTTCACTGCCGCCGCCTCCCCTGCTCGCGAACCTGTGTGTGGCATCGTCGATGGACGTCGGTGTCGAGATTCCCTGCTCGTCCTCCTCCACGATGCTCGGTATCCAGCTCGCGCTCAGCCTCCTGATGTGCTGCGGGAAGCCACGGGCGACCTTGGCGCCGTGTCCCACGGCGGCGGGGCCAGCATGGTTCTCGCAGCGGTCGCGTCCATCCTCGTCCTCATGTAACTACTGTAGCCCTCGGCGGCGCCGTCCGACGTGAAGCCCGAGTCGTCGATGACGCCCGAGTACGGCCCATCACACGCGCTTCCATGCAAGCTGCTGTCCTCTGGCTCCAATAATGTCTTTGCAAGCTGAGAGGTATTTGGGATGACCAGAGCATGTTTGATGAAATGCCCAACAGTCCAAATTTCTTTGTACTAGAACCTTTTTTTTTGAGGGGTCTTTGTACTATGAACCCATGTATCATTATATTGATGGTTCAAAAATACTATAATCATGTTCATCTTGTCTAAGTTTGATTTGTTTGTTTTATCAAATATCATCACAGTGGTGTATAAAATGGTATGCATAATTGATCATAGCTATATGCTAAGCATTAAATAACTCATGGACAACTAAACAGACAGTTCATTGTACGACCTATCTATTTAGCCATCTATGTTTAAATTTTAAGAACTTGCAGACAACCCCTTGTGCGTGGGTTGAACATGCCCTTACACAAACCAAAATAAGAAGTGAGGAAAAGATAAGTCAACCTTGTTCCTCAAACCAAACACACCTCTATGTCATGTTGACACGTGCGTGATTGGTTGGCGACTTGGAGTACTCACCAACGATTGGTCGGGGAGGCGGCTGCATGGTGCTATTGTACTGTGCATCACGGAGAGCATGGTGCTATTGCACCGACCGTTGGGACTTCACCGTCCTCATCACCGACTTCTTCCCGCCACACTTTCGCCTCACTGGGGAGTCGGGGGAGCTGTGGGAGCTCTGTGGCGACCAACTCTACTCCCTTGACCTCTCCGACCACCTCGCAGAGGTCGTCGACCTCTTCCCGATCTCGTTGGCCTCTTCTCGAGCTCTACGTCCTCTACCCTTGGGGACGTCGACCTCATCCCCCAGGTTACCAACTCTTGGACCTGCATCACCGACCTGCGCAACACCACCGCCTATCGACCATGCCCCATTCGAGCTAGGTGCGACTCACGGAGGATGATGAGGACTGTCTAGGCGCCATCTACGATGGTGAGCCCCTCCGGTACCACACAATGTCAAGCATCATCGGGGATTGGACCACTCCAGAGGAGACGACATCTTTGTTAGCGCGGCTGCACGACTCATGCTAGTGAGCCGACCACATATCTTTGAGGCGCGGGGCGGCCCGACATGGCTCGTGGCAATGAAGGGGGAGCTTGAATCCATGCAAAAGAACCGTACATGGGAGCTTGATGGGCGCCCTTTGCCCGATCTCCTTGAAGTGGATCTTCAAGTTGAAGAAGGACAAGAAGGGAGCGATCATCAAGCACAAGGCAAGGATGGTGGTAGCGGGGCTTCGTCTCACAATAGGGCATCGACGCGATGACGCATTCATGCCGGTAGCGCGGATGGAGTCCGCCAATAGTACAAAAAATCTTTTGCAAGGCACTTCAAAAATATTAACCGTGGCGGTTTTTAAAAACTGCCACCATATATCACGGCCAGATCGGGCATCCGGCCTAGGCAAAAACCGCCATGGTTAATATCCATTTACCGTGGTGGTTGTTTTTAATTTATAGTGGCGGTTATAAAAACTGTCACGTTAAATCTATTAACCGTGGTGTTTTTATAAAATAAAAACCACGGTTAATAAGGCCAAGCCCACTATAATCCCTAAAAGCCCATCTCCGCCTGATACAACGCTTAGTGTATATAAACCGACCCTAACCCTAACACACTCACTCCTCTCTCACCCATCAGCCGCCTCCGCACCCTCCCTCACTTCTCTCCAGTTGGCCTCCCTCCCTCACTTCTCTCTCCAGCCGATCTCCCTCCCGTACTTCTCTCTCCAAAGACGGAGGTGGCATTGCTCGCGCGGGGAGGAGGTGCGGCTCACATGGGCGGCCAACGCGGATGGCACACGCGTGACGGCGGCGGCGCCGCGGCTTGGCGTAGGCGATGTCGCCTCCACCTCGCCATGGGCAGATCTGGTGGTGGACCGGCCTCCCCTCCTCTCTAGCGACCGGCGGAAGCGGCGGGCGTAAAGGCCCGCGCCGACCATGTGAGGTCGGTCGGCATGGCAGCGCGGCCGCGGCTCGGGCGAGCTCCCGATGGATCCATGGTGACCAAATCTAGGCAAACGGCGATGGCGAGGCGCGACGGCGGCGACGGGCGGTAGCCTCCCGGCGACGCCACCCACCTGGACGACCAAAAACCCTAGATGCGGCGGCCTCCACCACGGATCCCGGCTGCGGCGACGCGGCCCGTTAGGGTTAGGTTTGGGCCATGGTGGCCCATTAGGGTTAGGTTTGGGCTTTTTTTTTTTTTTTTTTTCTTTTTCTTTTGGATTAACCGTGGCGGTTTTCTTTCATAAAAACGCCACGGTTAATATTTACCATATAGCGGTTTTTGATGGTTGGAAAAACCACCACGGTTAATCGAACACTTAAATGTGACCCTAGCTCGGTGTGGTTATGAAAACCACGACTAAAAATAAAATAAAAACTGCCATGGAAAAAAATGTGTAGTAGTGCGTTCACGTCCTCTGGAGGCCTAGGAGGGATGGTGGGTGCATCACATGGACATGAAGTCCGTGTTCCTCACTGGCGACCTCAAGGATGAGGTATACGTGCGGCAACCGCCAGGCTTCACCGTCGCTGGACACAAAGGCAAAGTGTACTATCTGCGCAAGGTGCCAGACACGCTTAGGCACCCACAACGCGCTTGGAACGCAAAGCTAGATGCCACACTGAAGCTGGTGGCTTCCAACAAAGCGCGCACGAGGCAACCGTGTATTGGTGGGGTAGTGGGCGAACTGTCCTGCTGGTCTACATCTACATCGATGACCTCATCATAACCGGCGCTGATCAGGGGGAGGTGCAGAAGTTCAAGGCAGCCATGAAAGAGACGTTCGACATGAGCAACCTCGGCCTCCTCAGCTTCTACCTCGGCATCGAGGTGTTCCACGATGCCAACGGCATCACCCTCGGTCAAGCTCATTACGCTAAGAGGATTCTTGAGCTCGGTGAGATGGCGGTTGCAACCCTACCCACACGCCGATGGAGGAGAAGCTTTGACTTCGGTCATGAGAGCAAGGTGGAAGAGCTGGACTCCATGCACAACCGGTGGCTGGTTGGCAGCCTTCGGTACCTCGTGCATACCCATCCGGACTTGGCATTCGCCGTCGGGTACATGAGCTAGTTCATGGGATAGGCCACGGTGGAGCACCTGCAGGCTATCAAGCGCATTCTCCGCTACGTAGCTGGGACCCTAGACTATGGTCTACACTACAAGAGGGTCGACACGGCGCACTTCATCGTCTATTGTGACAACAACCTCGACATCGATACAAGCAAAAGCACTAGCGGGACAATGTTCTTCTTGGGTGATTTGCTTGGTCGTCAGCAGCAAATCGATCAAGCGAGAAGGTCGAGCTTCCAGGCTGAGTACATAGCCACCTCTTCTGCAACCACTAAGGCTCTATTGCTATCTAGGCTGCTCATGGAACTCCTGGGTGGGAGGTGGATGTGGTGGAGTTGAAGGTGGACAAAGAGTCTGCTTTAGCCATGGCCAAGAAACTGGTCTTCCATGATAGGAGCAAGCACATCCGGATCAAATACCACTTCATCAGGGACTGCTTGGAGGACGGGAGCATCAAGGCCGACCACATTCTGACTACTGATCAGCTTGCAGACATACTCACCAAGTCGTTGGGAAAGGCCAAGTTCCAGGAGGTGCGGAGGAGGATCGGTCTAGAGCAGATCACCTAGCACTAGGCTTAGGGGGAGATTGACAGCGGTTAAGCCTACTGCTAGGTTAAGCCTACTGCTAGTGTATCTTACTTTATGCAATTTACTTTTACTGCATCCATCCAGTAGTTGCCTTGGCTTCCAAGTTCATGAGGAACCTTGGTAGCTAAGTAATCTAAGGCATCTTTGCTTTATGCAAAGAATATGCTAGAAGTAGCAGGTCGCTCCGGCTCTATAAAGCAGCAACAAGTGCACATGGTCTGTAACAGAACTCTGTAGCTTGCCATTTCAATTCAATCCACATGGCCCTTAGTTCAAGCTGACCTCCTGATGTTCGGCCTCTCGTGGTATGCCTGGGCAACAATAAAAGTCTTGGCATGATTTATAGGACCAGTCCGAAACATCAGCTGCCTCTACAAATCAGAAATCGCCCCACTTCTAAAAACAAGATTTCTCCCGGTGCCTGGCTATGTCAATTGTCTTTGGAGTCGCATTTCAGAAACAACAAGTTAGTTAGGTATCCATAGAGAGGCATCTCTAACAGTAGTTTTTTTTAGGTTTGTCGCAAAAAAAAAAATCTTTTTTAGGTAGTCGCAGATACTCAAATTGTAAAGGAATACAACTATATGTTAGAAATTGAACCTCAGTGAACACCGGCGAGGTGAACACGAGCGGTGGCGAGGTAGCGAAGCAAGAACGCAATCGATTTTGTGCTGGCTGGAAAGCACGGCGTTTTCTAATGCATGTATTATCCTTTTATTGGAAACTTACAAAGAGCACAGCTCAGCCACAGCGCGCACGGCGTGAGAGTGGAGAAAATGGCATATTTGCAATTATCAAAGATGGGCCGTAACTTTGCCATCCTAGAAATGGGATGCGCTCTTTTGCCATTATCAAACCACGCCGCACACTCAATTATGCCATCTCATCAATTTCTTGCCAATTTTGCCCTCAGCCTTATCCATTCACCCTAACGGACAGGCTCACCTTCTCAGCCATGGTGGGGAGCTCAGGCGCGACGATTGTCGCCGCCGCCATGGCCGCCGCGGACAAAGCGGCCGTGTGGCGCCTCGCACACGGTGAGGACGGCTGGCCTGCCGGACCGGGCTACGCAACCGGACGCGGGCGGGAGGCTGGGCGAAGGATGCGGCGGGAGTCGGACGCCGTGACGGCGTTGGTCCTCCTCCCCGTTGTGTCTCGTCCGTTAGAGTGAATGAGGGCAAAATTGGCAAGATATTGGTGAGATGGCATAATTGCGTGTGCGCGTGGTTTGATAATGGCAAAAGAGCGCATCCCATTTCTAGGATGGCAAAGTTGCGAAGCCCATCTTTGATAATGGCAAATATGCCATTTTTCTCGTGAGTGCGCGTCCATCCCCACGCACCACGTTCACCGGACATGACTGCACGCCGAGCTAGTGGCTGAGTGATTCTCAGGCCACGACTACCAACGCACATGGCTGCCACGTTCTGGAGCTCGTGTGCATGCAATTGAGCTTTGAGTAAAAAATGAGCACTTGACAACAAGTAGGGTACTGATCAAGCTACTTATTTAGTACGAACCTCATATACAGGGTAAAGAAGTACGTGCCACGGAGGTGTCACGCTGAACAGATCATGTCTATCCGCACAGTTGCCCACAAATTATGACTGCTGTGGTTACTGAAGATGGGGTCGTGTCGTTGGTCACGTAATCCTCGTTCACTTCCTGTTGCATTTCGCGGTCTTGTGCTCTTATCCACTGCAACAAGAGGCAGCCATCCATAACCATCACCTCCACGAAGTGACTCTTGTTTGCTCCACGCCATTTGTCATCATCCAGGTCACTGTAGGCAGACTGGACTGGAGCTCATCTGCCACAGCATCGATGGCTGCTACAAATTCCTGTATAGGCTTCTCAGACCAGTTAACCATGTGCAGCCCCGCTCAGCGCTTGTACTACTCCATGGGCAGGAGATGGACCCAGTGACACGAACTGCGGACTATAAGCCTCGCTATTGGTCTTGTGCTTAATAAACTGCGGCACTCGATAGATGGAATGCCGATTCCACCGTGTGTCTGCACCTATCTTCTCCATCTCGACCACCCAGCTAGAACTTGATGCGTTGACGTCAGACTTGTGCTCCATATTACTAGTTAATTTTCACCTCACGTTTTCTTTGTTTTCCCAGTCCATGGAGTGGCACTCACCACCTATACATGAGCTCTTCTATTCATGTTATACTGGACAGGACTCTACCCTGAAGATGAAGAAGAGAAAATGAAGGAAGGTGTAAATACTATGTTGAAGATGGCAAAAGAAATCCTGGCGACACGGACAACAAGGTAGGTGAATCAGTTGCTCCTGCCCTGCTGGAAGATGGGGTGCCCGATGAAGCTGAAGACGTCGAATGATGTGTTGACATAGCTACCTGGCAACTGATTCAAGATGTTGAGTCTGGCTTTTGGGATTTTGTCTGTAACTCTTGGTCTGTTGTTACCGTCAAAAACTCTTGGTCTGTTGTCTAAGGTTGGCTGTTCTGGAAGGATGATGGCGCTTTGCGATCAGTTAGGGGAGGTGATCCGCTTTGGTCGTTTTCTGGTATTTTAGTCTGCTTTGGTCGTTATGGGTTGGTTAGCTCTATCTGTTCCGGCCTGCTGTGATAAGGTCTTGGGCTGCTCTTTTGTTCTGTTATCTCTTCTGAACGTGGTCTGTCAAAACTCTGTATTTCTGTTTTATCTGAAATGGAAATGGGTGATCCGGTGTGTAAAAAAAATGAGCTCTTCTATCTATATGTCGAATTGAAAGGGGTCAGTTGTTGCCTGCCGTTCAGTGAAATGTGCCGGGGATGTCATTTCGACGTTTTCAGCTTGCTTTGGTCGTGGGGTCAAGAACAAAAGGACAAGCCGACAACCAACAAGGCATATATACCCTCCCCTGTCCCTAGACTAGAGTGTGGTGTCCGCTTTGATCAGATGCGCACATACAGTACAGGGCAGTAGTAAAACAAATGTACACAATACATAGGTGATGTTGCTTTATTTGTGTAAGAGCGGAGCACAGAATGATGCTGCCAGGCGGCACGAATGCACATACTAAGCTGATTTTGTCGGCTCAGGACACATATGAATGCGTGCATACTTGCAGTAGTCGTAGCTAAAACAATTAGACAACAAAAGTTGTAGAAAATGTTACTAACTAAGAAAATAGGACTCGTAAGCTCATCGCCAGATGCATAAGCAGAATATCATGGGAGAGGAGCAAAGCCTGAAGGAGGTGGGCGATAACAGGCCATGGGCCGTGAGAATGTGTTTAGCCTGGTCCAAAACAGGGTCCATAACAGGCTACAAGCAGTATAGAGGCCTAGGATTAGAGCCCAAACTCGCAGTATTAATTGTTGTACGCAACAATAATGGAGGGAATAATATCAGTCCACAAATACAGATACACAAAGGCAAAAATCAAGAGCTGAAACTCACAATAATACAATCCAATAACCTCACCAAATTGTGCGTAATAGTAGTAGTGAGAAATTAACCACGAGTTCTTGTTAACCCTTGGTGTAGAACTGAACAACCGTGTAGATGGTCTGCAGGAGGGCGACGACGAGTAAGATGAAGGCAGCCACCACGGAGGTGAACACCCAAGGGTTGCTCAGATAATTCTTCATGAAGCTGGCTCGCCACTTGTTCCGTCGCTTCCGGCAGTGGCCGTTAATCTTCCAATTCAAGTAGCCTATTGTGCTACCTGGAATTGGCTCGTGTCCTAACTTTGTGAGGGTATTGAACATCTCAACCACCTTCTTGTCGCTGCCTATTATGTTTACTAAGATCCCTTCGGATCTTAGGATTGCCACATCTCTTTCTGACTCGATAAGTTTATCCACAAAGGCTACGGACGACGCCACGTAGAGATTGGAATCAGGGTGCAGCCGCTCAAATGCCATCAGGTTGAGGAGATATATCTCCGTGTCGTCGTCCAGGGCCAAGAGCGGCATGCTCAGCACACCATTTTCGAAGTCAATATCGTCGATGATGTTAGTGTCGCTCTTCTTGAACCGGATCCCTGCCTCGGCCAGCTCAACCGCGCATGGCGTGCGAAGATCATATTTATCGGATCCTTCCGATTGCGGAGAGGTGCCACAATATCTTTTTGTGAAATATGTCTAGGAAGTGGAGTCCTAGCTTGTCCATGCCTTCATCAAAGCATGGAACTTGCAAAAGACGTTGCACCGTATTATTGATCTCTCGATCTGTCTGTGCTCACCATTAAAAAACAAAAATAAGTATTTAGAGCCAAGATATTGCAGCTACGTGTCAAAGCAGAAGGATACAAACTAAGGCGTTTTTACTTTATTCAAAACGTTTTTTCCCATAAGGTCCATTTGGAACCCTTCCTTTAGGAGAAATTAGAATCTACTTAATGGATTAGCCTATTTGGCTTGGAATTTGAGATTATCCCATAAATTTCTGAAGTTGACATATATCTCAAATTCATAGACTGGGAGATGGAAATGGATTATATAGATCAGTATGGTATATTTATACTCTCCAACTTAATTAAAGATATAGAAAGTATATAGCCTGTATTAGCGGCAACTACTCAAATTGTAAAAAACGACTATATTCTATCTTTGAGTAAAAACAGAGCACTTTGCAATGAGTAGGGTATAAACACAGGCTAATAGTACACGGGTTCTGGATACATCATACACGGGCCAGTGAGTAGTTGGGTTTCCATCCCGATCATATCTCTCCGTATGGTTGGCCACAATGTTATATAGCTTCGCCTACTGAAGATGGGGTCGTTGCACATGTATAGATTCTAGCTGTAGTACTCTTGGTTTATGAATCCAGGACTAAAGGTCACAGGCTCAGGCTTTAGTCCCAGTCTCCCGATTTATGAAACCGGTCTCCCGGTTTATGAATCTAGGACTAAAGGTCACAGGCTCAGGCTTTAGTCCCGGTCTCCCGGATCACGCAACCGGGACTAAAGTCCATCCTCTGAGCGAAAAAATAAATGAAATCCTAAAGACCTCTCTCTTATGTGTGATTCGAGCCCGGGACCTCTTGCCTCGCGTATAGATTTCTTACCAACTCACCTATATACCACATGTGACAAGGACCTAGACGTTTTCCTTTTGAATTGACCATTTGGGGACCTTTAGTCCTAGGTGAGAGACCTATAGTCCGGGTTGATAACACCAACCGGGACTAAAAAGCCACCCTTTAGTCCCGGTTGGCATTAGGTTGGAGGACCTTTAGTCCGGTTTGATAACACGAATCGAGACTAAATGATGGCTTTTTAGTCTAGGTTGCTATTACAAACCAGGACAAAAGGGTCTTCGGTGACCGTGTCGGTAATAATACTCCATTTGGTCCTGGACTTTAACACAACCGAGAGTAAATGTGTGAATCTAAATTCGTTTCTCCACTAGTGTTGGTGGTGTAATCAACGGCAACATATCCGCCTTCTATATTCTAACTCCTATTGTCCTTGCCCACTCCAACAAGAAGCAGCCATCCATAACCATCACTTCCACGAAGCGATCCTAGTTCGCTCCACGCCATTTTTCTTCATCCAGGTCACTGTAGGCAGCCAGGAGCTCATCTGCCACTTCTATGGCTGCCACAAAGTCCTATACAGCTTTCCAGACCGGTTGACTATCTGCAGCACAACACTCACTACCGAAACCGGACATTTCGTGAGAGGGGCGATTTTTCATGAGAGTGGAAAATAAACTCTCATGAAACTAATATTTTTATGAGAGTGATGTAAATCCCGCCACGGAAACTTGTTTTCGTGAGAGTACTCCACGTATCATCATGAAAATCACCTCTTTTCGTGAAGGTTACTCTCACGGAACTACCAAACTCTCACGAATTCCATTCGTGAAGGTTTACACTCATGAAATGTCATAACAACCAGTCATGAAAACGGCGATGGAAACCGGTGCCAACATCTACACGTGAAGGTGAACTCTCACGTAAATAGCAAACTCTCATGAAATCCATTCGTTTAAGGTTTACTCTCATTTAAAAAAAATCATAAAAACACTCATGAAAACACCGATGCTAATATGATGGCAACATCCATTCGTAAAGGTGAACTCTCACGTAAATAGCAAACTCTCACGAAATCCATTCGTGAAGGTTTACTCCCACGAAATACCACAAAAACAGTCATGAAAACACTAATGCAAAACACGGTGGCAACGTCCACTCGTGAAGGGAACTCTCACGAAAATAGCAAACTCTCACGAAATCCATTCGTGAAGGCTTACTCTCACGAAATACCATAAAAAACACTCATGAAAACACCGATCCAAACAAGAGTTGATATTTTTCAATAGAAAAATAATTCCTTAAAATCTAGAAAATCAAGAACACGAACCAAAGTTTTTTTTTATTTTTAATGCGCAATGAAATTTTGCAACTAGTCTTTCTCTCTCATACTAACTCCAAATGCGGTGATTCTTTTTTTTTTCTAAATGTTTCTAAAATCATGCTCTATCAACTTATTATGCTCTTATGGCAACTTATCATTTTTCCGTTTGAGAAAGTGTTACTTAACACTAGTCACAAAACCAAGGTACCCGTAGAGAGTCTACGGAACTCTATAAGTGAGTTGTCCGTTTTGAAGTACACTTTTCGAACGCTTCCTCAAACGCAAAAATGACCTCGAATAACAATTGTAGACCTTGATGAGTTATGAACTTTTGGTATTCATGACTTTTCAAGCGAGACCGTCTAGGGATTCGAAAACCCATCCCGAGCCGTAAAAATTCAAAATTCAAACCGAGGCGTCAAAACTTCAAAAAATGAAAACTTGACTCTAATACCAAATGTAGATCTTGAAGAGCTCGACAAAACTCGTATTCATGACTTTTTGATTTGAAACAGCTAGGGCCTCGAAAATAGGCTCGAAGGTGCAATTTTTAAAAGGACCAAAGTTTGACTTGGTCAAACCATGGTCAAACGGAGCACTAAACGGCGTTATTTGAAAAACTTTTGAACACAAGGTTGTTAGAACTCATCAAGATCTACACTTTTTATATGGGTCATTTTTCCGTTTGAGAAAGTGCTTAGTTAACACTACTCTCACGAGAACCAAGGTTCCATAAAGAGTCTCTAGAACCCCCGTGAGTGAGTTGTCCATTTTGAACTACAATTTCGAACGCTTTCTCAAACGCAAAAATGACCGCGAATAACAATTGTAGATCTTGATGAGTTATGAACTTTTCGTATTCGTGTTTCAAGCGAGAGACCGTCTAGGGCTTGAAAACCTGTCCCCGAGTCGAAAAAAATTTCAAAATTCAAATTTCGAGATGTCAAAAGTTGAAAAATGAAAAGTTGACTCTAATACCAAATGTAGATCTTGGAGAGCTCTCCAAAACTCGTGTTCATGACTTTTCGATTTGAAACTAGCTAGGGCCTCAAAAAACGGGCTCAAAGGTGCAATTTTTTTTAAAAATCAAGGTTTATGAAAATATGTGAGAGATTTGTCCATTTAGAACTACATTTTGCTGACACTTTTTAAATGGACATGTTACCTCTCAAATTTAGTAGAGTTGTCTATAGGCAAAATGATCTAAATCAATAAAAGATATATGAAAATAAGAAATAAAATTGATTTGATGAATAAAAAATTTTAGACTAGCAGCGGCACACACGCATTTGGCTGGCGCGCACAGAAGTTTTAGAAAAATTGGAGCCCGCCAAACATCCCGCCCATTTCCACTCAGCACGCTCAGGAATCCCTAACCCCCACCCTCCTACCTCTCCCTGGTGAAACATCAGCCGCCGCCCTCTCCAATCGTCGAAGGAAAAAAAAAAACATTGCCTTCTCCCCTGCATACGCTCGCCCGCGGGCGGCTCTTGCCACCACCGCCGGCCGCCATCACCGGTGCCCCAAGCCCTCGGCTGAATCCAGTGAGGAGGGCTCGGATCTGGCAACCTACATCTCGGTGGGCATCCTCTCCCTCTCCCTATCTCTTGCATCACGGTGGTCATCCTCTCTATTTCTCACTTTCTGTCCCTCTCCTCACAGGACAGATCCGCAAAGTAGGAGACTACACCTCCACGGATCGAGCAGGGGGTGTAGTGGCGAACGCTAGAGCACGGGCCAGGGATCTCGCGAGGCTGGACCATGGCGTCGGCGTCCCCGGTGGAGGAGCCCACGGCGGCGACCGAGGCGAAGCCGTGGCTGACCGGTGCCTCCTTCATCCGACGCCACCTCAGGGCCCTCGCCCCGTATCAGCCCATCCTGCCCTTCGAGGTACGATACGAGTCCTGCTGCTAAGATTCCCCTGTATTTTTTGGGAAATAACGCCACCTTTTGTCATGCTCTCGAGGTGCTCGCGAAAATGCCCCGAGGCTAATTTCTCTGGCGATACTGTGCTCTGCTTTTACATTCGCTGAAAAAGAGACAGGTAAAGAAAACCGACCCTTGTGGAAGTGCATCGCTGAAGTATCCTTACTCTCTGTCTTAGTCTCCTAGAGTCTGTTATCATGTTGCATCACTACTTGATAATACTAGTTTCAGTATAATCCATGTTTTGCAGGCGATGGACAGCACCACACCACTACTGTGCATTATCTTTATAGTAATATGTCACTTCCTGCTGCTGTTTGTGGCTGCAGATTCTTGCTTTCAAATGGTCGTTGTCGGGATGGTTCATAAGCTAGAAGTCATATATCCCATCTGCTCAGTAAGTATAACTGAAATTAGAGAATATATTGCCGCCACACTTTGTCCTAAAGTAGTAGAATTAGAAGCTTAGTGTCCTTGGCTGCGTATCATACAATGGCAGTAATCAAATCGTCCTAGAATCTGATGAGTCTATGCAATAAAATTCAGTCAAGTATAATTCAGTGTAAATAAAGTTAGCTTTGACAATCTGAGTGTGATTGAACATCAAGTTAAGATATCAAACTACACTAGAAATTCCAACAGAACCCTGAATTTTCAGCCTTGCAAATATATTTGTCTTCCACTGTGTATATAATGATGCAATTTATAAGTTAGTTTACAAGTATGTATTTTGTTCTTCCAAATCTGAACTCCTTATTGTGAAAAATTGCTTATGCCGAGGAGAACTTGGGCGAGAGTGAAGTCCGTGAAGCACACCTTGCCAAATCCCCTTACTTTATAAGGGTCGGTGAGAAGGTAGAACTTGCTATGCTTCTACAATTTTATCTGTGGCCTTATTCACAAAAAAATGTGTCTTGTGGACTGTGGTTGACACATTGTTGAACCATTATTTCTGGAAAAGGCCCTAGAACAGCTTAAAGTCACTGAAGGGAAAACTGTAGCTGTAGGCCAAAAGATGGATCTTGTGTTTCACACTTTGCAGATTGGGTTTTTGTACATGGATTTTGATCTGATCTCAAAATCCATTGATAAGGCAAAGAAGTAAGCTCTATCTGTTTGTAGTTCCAATCTGGCATTTGGCACACAGAGCTAGTGATGATATTTTACCATGTATTTTACTGGCTGTAGCTTGTTTGAGGAAGGAGGCGATTGGGAGAGGAAGAACAGGTTGAAAGTATATGAAGGCTTGTACTGCATGGCAACCAGAAACCTCAAGAAAGCTGCCAGCTTATTTTTAGACTCTATTTCAACTTTCACAACTTATGAGTTATTTCCATATGATACATTCATCTTCTATACAGTCCTCACAAAAATTATGAAGAATTTTTGGATAGCCGATTCACATTCTGCATGTCCCCTTTCCTTCTATTAGGAATGCATTGCCTCTGATAAGTTCTGATACAGTACATGCATGAATAGCGTACCTGAACATGTCCTCTCAGGAAAACATCGTGTTGTGATGATCTGAACATGTTTTTCGTGATGGTGTGCTCTCATGAAATCCTATCACCTTCGAAACTCTCACGAAATTTATTACGTGACTATGACTCTCACGAAATAATTTCATGATGGTAAACTCTCACAAAATACAACTCTCACGAATTAACTTCATGACTGTGAGCTCTCACGAAATACCATTCAACTCTCACGAATTAACTTCATGACCGTGAGCTCTCACGAAATACCATTCCTCTCAAGAAATAGTTTCATGACGGTGAGCTCTCACAAAATACCCTTCCTCTCACGAAATGATTTCATGATGGTGAACTCTCACAAAATACATCAACTCTCACGAATTAACTTCATGACGGTGAACTCATGAAATACCCTTCCTCTCACGAAATGATTTCATGGTAGTGAACTCTCACGAAATACAACTAAAAATCGTCATGAAAATACTGATGTAAATTTGGTGGCAACGTTATTCTCATGAGAGTGGCCGTCATGGAGAACTCTCAAGAAAATAATCCGTGGCGGTGAACTCTCATGAAAATGTGTATTTCGTGAGTCTAATACCGTGAGAGGTGATGCGTGACGGGTACTCTCACGCATTGTTTTCATGAGAGTAAAACCGTTTTTCGTGACTTTTGCACTCTCACGAAATGTCCAGTTTACGGTAGTGATCAGCGTTTGTGCTCCTCCATGGGCAGGAGATGGGAGTATGGGACTAGCCATGGTGCAAGGGTCCTAGTGACACGAACTGCGGGTTATAAGCCTCGCTATTCATCTTTTCCTTGATAAACTGCGACACCTGATCGATAGAGTGCTGAGTCCACCGTGCGCTCTCCACCGAGGAGCTGGCATCCTCACGGATCTTCTCCATCTCCACCACCCAGCTAGAACTTGATGCGGTGTTCACAGTGGCGGATCCACGTCGTGGGCAAGGGGTGTTGCAGCCCCCCTGTGAGCCTGATTTTCCAACTAAATCACTATAGTAGCAGCCTCAAAGCACCATTATATCTTCATTGCCAATCAACATTTTCATTAGTTAGCCCGCCCGAGTGTCCCATCTTGTATCCACCCCTGGGTGTTGATGTCATACTTGTGCTCCATTATTAGGTAATTCTCACCTCACATTTTCTGTGTTTTCCCAGTTCATGGAATGACATCTTGTATCCCAGTGTCATACATGAGGTCGTCTCTCTATATATCTGAATTGAAAAAGGTTTGTTGGTGCATGTGGTTCACCGAAATGTGCGGGGATCGCTCTCTCTGGTGGATTTGGCTTTGCTTTGATCGGGGGTCATACATGAGCAGCTACCTCAACGGCCAGCGGTCCTCTCCCCCATGCTTCCTTAGCCCAGGGACCGAAATTTTTTTCTTACCGGTAGAAAAAACCTAGGCGCATGCATGCATGGTGGCGGCGGGTGGCTCTAGTCAGGGGCACCGGGAACGGCGCCCGAAGGTGGCTGGGGCTATGGGCGCTTGGTGTAGGCTGTGGCCTGCCCTCCATGAGTGCGGCCAGCGCTCCCTTCGTGGGATCCAGCGCGCGTCTTGCTCGCCAGGTCCAGTGACGTGGTCTGGCTCAGATCCACGAAGGGCTGGGGATCGGGCGGGTGTGATGGCGACAGATTGGCATGGAGGTTGCTAGAGGCATTGTGCAGCATAGTTGATGTGGGGCCGCTTGGTACAGGTGGGAACATTGTTGAGTTGGGCGACTGAATCTGATCTCGGTGCTCTTCTCTCGGGCATCTATTCCCCTTTCTCTAGGCTTTCTTTCGTGGTGGAGTTAGAATGAGTTATAATTTGAGACGGGGGAGTAGCAATATTTAATTCTAATTATGTTTTATACGTTTGTTGTTTACACTACTACATAATTGGTTTTACAAGACACATCCAAAAAATTAACCATGGCAGGCGCCCCGTTTGCGGTTAATTGTTATAGACTCCTTTGTTGGACGCACATATAGGCGTCGACTACGCCAGCCAGCAGGCCTAAGCCATGGCTAGGCTGGACTCTTTAGTAGATTAGATCAGGGAGAGATTAGTTAGTTAAGATATTAGATTGGAGTTTGTTTAGGAAAGTGCACCTAGACTATAAAGGGCACAGTAGGAGATTGTAATCATTATCGAAGAAGGAATAAACTCTCCCCTGGTTATCGGGGTGGGAGTTTCCCTTCGACGGTGGCGTCGGCGTTTCAGCCGCGTCCACCGAAGAAGAACCCATCACCGGCGTTCCTCGCTATCCTCTACGGTCCAATTCTCGGTCAAGCCTTCTACTCCACTCCGCCCTCCACTCACCTCACCGCCGGAGCCATACCAATTTGGTATCGGAGACCTCCACGAGTGCATCGACAGCCATGTCCGACACTCCGTTTGATCCTGCGGCCTTTGAGGCGTGGATGGATGTGAAGTTTGATCGACTCTTTGGCCAGCTCACCACAATCACCAATCGCCTCAATTCTCATGATTCCCGACTTCACGCGGCGTGGAGACGGGCAAGCCCGATCCCGGCAAGGGCGGCGAAGCAGCGCGAGGCGGGGATGACCATCGATGGCGGCCCGGCGCCAATCGTGCGGTCGGGAGGACTACGGCGACTGCAGCTTCACTCGAGATCGTGCCTGGGAGGATTTCTGCATCCGGGCCCTCCGTG
The DNA here is from genome assembly GCA_015847255.1 of Hyparrhenia diplandra. Lineage (NCBI taxonomy): Eukaryota > Viridiplantae > Streptophyta > Magnoliopsida > Poales > Poaceae > Hyparrhenia > Hyparrhenia diplandra. The sequence goes on from JADLZK010011475.1 coordinate 768,262, forward strand.
ATTGCGCGCGTTTCGATCATTGCGGCTTCGGTCGCGACTTCTACAATAGGGGCGCGTAGGATTTCGACGACCGCGGAGGCCTAGGCCACGACTATGGCCCTCGCGAGTTTGGCGTAGGTGGGCGGGACTTGATCGGGGTGTCCACGGCGCGATCAGAACTACGGAGGGACGTGGGCGGGACTTCGGCCGGGGACCTCGGCTGCGACCGGACGATGGAGGGTGCTCCTTTGGCCGCGGAGGGCGTTACCATGATGATGGTCGTCGTGAACCTCACGGGCCACCGAAAATCAACTTCCCTAGCCGATGGGGAGTCTGATCCTCTCACATGGCTCAACAAATGTGACAATTACTTTGGTGGATACCGCGTGCGAGTGGTGCTACTAGATGGAGCGCGATTTTGGGATGGTATCTTGGCCACGCTTTTGCTGGTCGTCAACCTCCGCCGGGCCACCTATTCGCGCACCAACTCATGTCGGCTGAGGTCGAGGCCCCGGTCCGCGCAGTGCGGTGGAAGAGTATTCCATGTGCTACCTTGCTCTGTTGTCTTGCTGTTGGCCGGTGGATAACGTCAAAATGTTATAGTTAAATAAACATGAAAGATTATATAAAAAGGATTATATCACTAGAGTCTAGGGTTTGATACTAATGATCTCCACGAGTTGTGTGAATTTTTTATCTCTATAGGAATATACAGAAAATACCAAGGAATGGCTGCATATAAATAAGTATTTCGAATCACGACGATTAGTACCAAAAAGAAGGATCTAGAAGACCCCGGAAGAAGCCACGGCTGAAAGTGGGGCCCACCTAGCATAGAGCCGGGGGCGGCCGCCCCCTGGGACGGGGTGGCCGCCCTCCCCCAGTTGCCACATGTCTAGCTTCTGGAATCTTCTTCTAACCGCCTTTGAGATTGCATCTCGACCATCCAATCAAGTCGGTTTGATCCAACGGCTACGATTCATCCCTCGAGGCTATATAAGCAAGGGCAGACCACCCCGGAAACCCTAATTCATTAGCTAATTCATCATTCTCTTGATCTATTGATCATAGAGGTGTCCCAATGTGAGGACAACCTCTCTTCAATGTTATACATTTAGATTTAGACATCTTCAATGTAGTAGATTAGTTACTTGAGAGTTAGGGAGAGCAGAGCTACGCTCCAGTTCTAGAGAAGTCTTCAGAGTTTGGTACGTCTTTGTATCTTTTCTTTACAAGACTTATGCTTTAATATATTTATCTTCTCTATTTACTTTTTACGCCTTTCATGTGTATGGTTAGTATAGTATTTATGCAATTGCATGGGATCTCTGCTCGTATTGAGTGCTCTAGTTATGCAAGGTGACTAGAGTAGTAATCAATAGTATAGACATGGTGTCTAGACTATAGGTTACCTGAGGTTACGCTCAACCCTCCGGTTAGTTGTGGTAGCCCCAGAGGTGACAGCTCTGTTAGGCCTTTATAATCCACCACGTTAGGGTTGATGTTCATAGTGCTTTAGGCAGCCTTCTCCCAATTATCCCTTCCAAGTCTTTCTCGAGAGTTGGAAAGGTACTGCTGCTCCAAAGTGCTTTTGTGTGATTGCTATATATGTCCATGCTTTAGTTATCATAGAACCAAAGTAATAGAGAAGTATATAGGAATCCTTACCTCTCTCGTTGTCCTCTCAGTTAGCTAAACTACTCAATTATCATGTATTCTTTTATGCATGCTATTATTCTTATTTATCATATATTATTTACCCCCCTCACTTTAGTCTAGTTAGTTTGCTAAGTTAGTAGATACATGATTGTGAGTTATTAGATTCTTTAACCAAAGTTTCCCTGTGGATATGATACTCTAGAATACTCCTAGGTAAAACCTAAAATGGTATTCTGTGTGCTTGCAGAATCTTTAATATTCTAATAGAACTTAATAAATACCAACACTCGCTGTGATGACCTCTCCTCCAGGACGATCATCAACCTCTATACTGCTGGCTTGGGGTAGCCGCTGGCCTCTGATGTTGAGATGCGGCACCCTTCTACCATGCAACATGCCATGAGCCTCGCACGTGCTTTCGAGCAGCGGCTTCTGGAGGCCTCTACCGTCAATAGCTCAGCAGCACCCAAAACGTCCTGTCGCGTCCTCGCCTCTGCTACTTCTAGTGCTGTTGGTGCTGCTGCTCCTACTCAGGGTGGCAAGACTGAAGGGCCGCACTCTCGCTTTTGCCACCTCGCACAAGCTAAGATGCTCGAGAAGCGGCAGAACGGGCAGTGTTATTTCTGTCCTAAACCATATACCAAGGATCACAAGTGCACAGACCTCGAGGAAGGCGAGGAGGACCCGTTCGGCGCTGACATCAACACCTTGGAGATATCATTACATGCTCACACCGGCCTTGGGCCTACTAATTCCATGATGCTGCAGGTGATGATCGGTGGTGTTCAGCTCAAGGCCCTGGTGGACACCGGCTCTACGCACACCTTCATCCATTCTGGGGTGGCTGCTCGTTTAGGCTTGGTGGTCACTAAGCGTGCTGGACTGTCAGTTATGGTGGCCAATGGCGATCGCTTGTGTAGCCCTGGAGTGTGCCTTGCCATAGATATCCTCATTCACGACTTGTGCTTCTCCATCGACTGTTTTGCCCTGGATTTAGGCGGATTCGATCTCGTTCTCGGCGTTTAGTGGCTGCGCACCTTAGGGCCCATCGTCTAGGACTGCGACGCCCTTTCGATGGCCTTCTGGTTCAATGGACGTGCGCATCAATGGCACGGATTGGGCAGCCGTGGCATGGCTGTCCATGCTGTTGCCGATCCTCGTGCCGTCTTGGAAGACCGGCTGCTGTCCTACGCAGATATTTTTGAGGAGACGCGTGGTCTGCCCCCCAGGCGCCGTCACGACCACCATATCCACCTTACTCTAGGCTCGCCACCCATCGCTGTGCGCCCTTACCACTACCCACAACTTCTCAAGGATGAGATTGAGTGGCAGTGTGACGAGATGTTGGCTCAAGGGATCATCCGGGAGTCGACATCACCATTTTCCTCCCCGGTGCTCCTGGTACGCAAACATGATGGTAGTTGGTGCTTCTGTGTTGATTATCGGGCTCTCAACGACTGCACCATCAAGGATAAGTTCCCTATTCCGGTGGTCGATGAGCTTCTTGGCGAGCTGAAGGTCGCCCATTTCTTCACCAAGATTGATCTCCACGATTGGGTACCATCAAGTTCACATGCACCCCGGCGACATCGCCAAGACCATGTTAGGGCCTTGCGTGGTCATTTTGAGTTTCTCATCATGCCATTTGGTTTGACCAATGCTCCTGCTAGTTTCCAAGCACTAATGAATGGCATTAGAAGCCATATCGTGGTCGCTTTGTGCTAGTATGTTTTGATGATATTTTGGTCTTCAGTTCTTCATGGGCGAGCATCTACAACATGTCGGAAGCGTCTTGCAGCAGCTAACGTGTGCATCACCTCTTCGCCAACCGCTCCAAGTGCTTCTTTGGTGAAACTTCGTGAACTACCTTGGCCACATTGTCTTTGCTGCAGGTGTCACCATGGATCCGGCCAAGGTCGAGGCGATGGAGGCACGGCCCGCGACCGCGGTCGGTTCGCGCTCTTTGCAGCTTCTTGGGCTTAACGAGGTTATACAGGAAATTTATCGTAGCCTATGGAGGTGTGGCTGAGCCCCTGACAGCGCTCCTCAAGCATGAGGCGTTTCGCTTGGACACGAGGCGGAACCGGCGTTTCGGGCGCTTAAGATGGCTCTCGACCTCCGCGCCCGTTCTCCGGTTGCGGATTTCAACAAGCATTTTATCGTCGGCGTGACACGTGGGTGGTGCTGGATTCGTCTTTGTTTTACACCAAGGCGACGGTGTTGTAGCCTTCTTCGACCATCTTTGTTGCTCCCCACCATGCTAATTTTGCCGGTGTATGGCGGGGAACTCACCAGATTGGTCAAGGCGGTGTGTCATTGCGGCCCTACCTATGGGGTCGGCGCTTTCACCGTCGCCGCACGAGACCATTGGAGTCTAAAATTCCTGCTGGATCAATGCTTGACGACCATTCCTCAACACACATGGGTGTCCAAGCAGTTCGGGCAAGCTAAATATTGTGGCGGATGCGCTGTCCCGTTGTGACACGGAGGGTCCTGTTGTGCGTGCCTTTTCCTCGCCAACTTTTGCGGCCTATGACACCTGCGGCATGAGCTCGGCACCGTCTGCGGGCTCAAGACATTCGTGCCTAGGCGCGGGAACGAACGACACCGAGTTGGTTGGTCTTTGGTTGATGGTATCTTGTTTAAAGGGTGTCTCTTTGTACCGGCGCATCGACATTGTGGCGGCGGACACTAGTAACGATTTGGTTTTCCGAGCAGGGGCCGGATCTTTTCCGTGGCGGGCGCAATTTGAACCCGCCACGGAAATGATCTGGCCCGCTCACTGCGGGGCCGCACTCTCACGTGGCGGGCGCCTTAACGCCCGCCACGCAAAGATCATCTTAACCGTGGCGGGCGCTGCAATGCGCCCGCCCGCCAAAATATATTAAGCGTGGCGGGTGCGTTGCGGCGCCCGCCACGCGTCGGCTTCTTTAGCGTGGCGGGCAGATTAGGGCGCCCGCCACGCAAAAAGGCCGAGGCCTATAAAATCTGGGCAGCCGCCGCCCCTTAGGTCTTCCTCACGATCTTCCTCTTCCAACTCTTGGGGGGGAGGTTTTGATCAAAATTTTGACAAAAACTTTGATTTGGGTGTTTTGGCTTTTGATTTGGGGGGAGAAGACACTAATTGGTCGGTAAATGCCTCTTTTCATCTTTCTTTCCCTCTTTTTCATCCCCTCTCTAGATATAGATCCATGGAGGAGAGAAAACTGCCTTCTCTAGATCTAAATCTATGGTGGAACTTCTATTTTTTTTGTTTGAGTACTATGTAATGGCACTAAGCTTAATTTTTGGAAGAGCGAGGGATCGGGATGGAGAGGCACGAGCCCCCTTGGATGTATGAGATGAAGAGAGTTGATGACGAATACTATGATGAGGTGAAGAAGTTTGTTGCTCGGCGGCGACACTGGTGAGATAATTGAGCGTAGACCGATTATCGTAAGTGCGCAAAATGCAAGAATCGAAAAGCGTTCTCGACATCGTCGTGCGATCTCACCTAATCATGCATGGCTTCGTCGGTGACTATTTGGTGCGGACTTTTTCACGGCGAAGAAGTTCCACCCTTCGATCCACCGGTCGATCCGATGCGGGCGGTCCCGGCGATCGATGCAAGAAAGTCCACCGGCCCGGTCCAATTCCATCGATTTGTTCGAAAGCACGGCCGGCGTCGGCGATGGCGGTGTGGTGGTGGTGGAGGGACGGCGGCGGGAGGAGAATCCTATGGCCCGGCGGCGAGGATGTCCGGGTTTTTGAAGATTTGGTCAACCGACTCGATGAGGGCGACGATACGTTTGGGTGCCGAGATGGTTGGAGAACTTCAAGCAGATGAAGCCGAAACAATTGATCCGCTTTACAAAGACGGTCCGGGAGGGTTGCACGGCGTTGGTTTTAACTGAATTTCTTGATGTTGAAGTCTCGTCATGGCTGGGTCGACACTAGCTTCAATGAGCTCGTAAGTTACACGGCCTCCACGTATCCAACGCCTAACAAGGTTCTCGCTAGTGCGTATCGTGCTAGAAGTTGATCCGCCGTGGCGATGAAAGTCAAGAAGTATAGGCTCAACGCGGACTTTCGAGAAGAAAGGACGCCTACCCTTCACCAAAGTATACCATGATCTCGAGAAGAAGTATGGGAAGAGTTCTACAAAAGGCTAAACACGCCCGAAGCAAAGGCGAAGAGCGAGAAGTTCTCGAGCTGCCAACGGAACAAAGCGCCCCACTACATGGGCGGTGTTGGGTACGCCAACACAAGCGGCGTGGCGGGCGGAAGAAAGGAGAAGACGGGGAAGGCTGGGGAGCCGGATCCATACGAGGGCCGTGATGAAAGGACCGGGACTTTCCTCACGCCCACAAGCCCAAGAAGCCGGAGGCCCAAGCCCCCGATGAAGGAGGTCGAGAAGAAGGTCATAGAGGCCACTGCGGCTAAGAAGCCGGCCGGGACCCTCGAGATTCGTCGGGGACACGCCACCGACGTTGGCCTTGGGAAACCCTGAGCATCGCGGCCGCGGCCGTGGCATGAGCTCCGGTGAAGAGTTGGGCAACGGTGGGCTCGTGGTAGTCGGATGCCGCCTCGCATCACACGAGGCGAGGTACAGGAGGGTCTCGAGACAGGAAGGGCGTGATGAGGCCTTGCGGCAAATGATCACCCGGTCCATCAAAGAGGCCCTCACGAGCAACGACCCCCGGATGGTCGAAGTCCGGAAGCGGATGTTCCGCAACGCCGGTATGCCGCTACCCACCCAAGAAACCACGACTCGCTCTTGGATGAGGACCCGGTGGATGATATCACCGAAGAGACACGGTGCATATTGTTGATACCACCGGCGCAGTTGGGCAAGAGGAAGCCCGTGGCCGAGGGGTGGTATTTCCTCCGGATCTTGCAAGAGTACGGCGCACGAGATCCCTCCAGAATGTCTTTGAAGTCAACATTGGGTGCGTGGCGCCGAGAACATGAAGACTGGAGGAATTTGGACTATCCCGGTCATAACGAGGTGAACACTCTAGGGCCGCTACGTGTTACAACGTCTCTTTGTGGCCGAAGGTGGACATTGAGCTGAAGATGTCGAAATTGACTCCACCTTAGGCTCGCCAAAGAAAGCGGCGGACCCGAGTACGCCCACAGGACCCCTATGGTGACTCTTCCGATGATGATGAAGATGGTGGGGGGGCGGAGGCAACGACCCTCCTCATGGTTCTAGTACCCCCACGCTAAGGACCCGGCACAATACAAGCCCAAGGAGCCGACACCGAAGGAGCCGACACCCGAGGAGCCTGGGGGAGGCGGCACCGAGGAGCCTCGGGGAGCCGACACCTCGGGAGCCGGCACATGAGGGGCGGGGATATACGAGGAAGCAGGCGGCGAAAAACACGTTGCAGTCCCGAGGAGAGAGTAGGGAGCGAGACACCCATCTACACTCAAGGCCTCCAATGGACAACACCTCAAGCGCCGGGGAAGCGAAAGGAGCTAGACCTAGCAAATGCCCTCCACCACCGAAGAAGCCAGGCATTCGATGAAGAGGAGGTCGTGAGCGGAAACAAGTACCCTAAACCCAAGAGGCCCCCAAGTAATAGATGTTCGATCCAAAGGTATGCCCCATTTGAAACAACGAGTTGTACTATGTTATTAGCTACTTCTTTTCGCAACCATAGCTAACATTTGTACTGCCGCTTTTGCGGGCCAAAATCCCCACCTTATGTCGGGTTTGTCTTGGAAGAATGCCCGGCTCGTTCGAGTTTGGGAAGTTCATGATCCCAAAGGCCCACCTCATCGATGCCGAGGACCGGGAGACTTCGGAAGTTCCATGCGTGGTACATAGAGTGCGCAAAGCGTGGATTGCATACCTTGGTGTCTTTCTTCCTAAGGAGTGCTTCCACTACCACACCAATCTCAGTTCTTGGTTACATTCGACGACATGTCGAGACTACTTCGTCGACGAGGACATTGGCGTTGCCCAAGTCACCTTGTTTACGATGTAAGCGCAATTTTACTTGCACATGTCCCTTGCATCCGTATATAGATTCTTTGTTTCAAAGGTACCTATGCCACAACCACATGTCCTTGTAGGTTGGCGCCCGTCTGAACCACAAGTTAAAGAATGGTATTATTTACCTCTCTCCATGGCACATCACGTGAGAGACAGGTCATCGGTTATAAGCTAAGAGCGGACCATCCCGACGGGTGAACTTGCCGGACGAGGAAAGACAGAAGATGCAGGATAAGAACGAAAGAGCTAAGAAGTTGGAGGTAGCGAGTACGTCATATCGCGATGAAAAAGGTCAAGAAAAATGGGTATCGATGTATTCCGGGCGCCTTACCAATACGGAATGGGGCTCGTAGGACATTGGATCTGTTTCATGATCTTTCCTCAAGACGGAGGATTTGTTATCTTTGACTCACTACGAGGCACAAACCATACGGACTACGAGACAATTCGAAAAAATCTTGAGATTGTAAGTGATCGATGAACTCCTTATTCAATTACTAGAGTCGAATATCATATATCGTTGACAATATAGTGCATTTAAATGCAGCGCTTACAAGCAATACTTGAAGGATCGAATCGCTGGGATCGACGATCCCGGAAGAGTGTAAGGAGCGCAATGGAGATACACTCAAAATCAAGCGAGATTTCGATACGTAAATGAAACATAATTTTTCTTAGAAAATGCGACTACCTAGCTATAGCTTCGATATTACTAATAACACTTTGGTTTATTGTGTGCGGTGCCTCAAACAACCAAACGGATCAAACTTGTGTGGATTCTTTTCGCCTGCGTGAGTTCCTCGGGGCCTCCAAAAGGTACAAATCCAGCACCAAACTGACTCAAGGACTCAAAGAACCCGGTGGAAAGGGGTACTACAAAAGGCAACCGATGAGATGCGGTTGGGCGCCTGATATCGGACATCCGCAAGTTCGTTCTAGACATGGTAGTTCACGAAGGCCGGCCGTACTTCAATGTGGACGGTGAGTTGGGCATTTGTAGAGTATGCGCAGCTAAGGAGATGGGAAGAGCTAGGTCTTAAGGACTATCTTCATCCGATCAACATATAGCTCGCAATTTTTGTATAGATGTTGTAATTAACTAGTACATGTTGGATATGAACAAATGGATCGATCGATCGGTGAAACTTGTATATATGAATCGATGTATATATATGTATATATGATATATATTAGAGTATCTGTCTTTCTTATATATATGTGTGTATGGATTGATAGATGTATATATATATATGTGTGTATATATATATATATATATATATATATATATATATATATATATATATATATATATATATATATATATGTGTGTGTGTGTGTGTGTGTGTGTGTGTGTGTGTGTGTGTGTGTGTGTGTGTATGTGTGTATATATATATATATGGTATTTTTTTTTTTTAAAAAAAAATTCAAGCCATGGCGGGCAACATAACCCGCCCGCCACGCATAATAAACTTAACTGTGGCGGGGGCGCGCGCGCCGCGCCCACGGATAACATACTTTTGGCGTGGCGGGCGGGTTATGTTTGCCGCCACGGCTTGATTCTTATCGCGGCGCGCCACGCAAAACGCCACGATTAACGTGACCTTTTCGTTAGTGACGGGTAGCTATGCCCGCCACGCGAAAAAACGTTTTACGCCGCCACAAAAGATTTTGGGTACTAGTGAGCTGCTCCATGAAGCCCTTGATGCAGGACATGAGGGTGTCCGTAAGACTTTGCACAGGCTTTGGGATCCTTTTTCAACACTCGCCTTCACCGGTTTGTTCGGGATTTCATCTGCAATTTGCTTGGTTTGCCAAAGGAACAAATTAGAACACCTCTACGCGGCGGGACTCCTACGATCCCACTGTGCGGATAATGTGTGGAGTGACATTGCTATGGATTTTGTGGAGGGCTTTCCGGCGTGTTGGCGGTAAGTCCGTGGTGCACACCATTGTGGATTGGTTGTCCAAGATGGCTCATTTTATTGCCCTCGGTCACCCATACTCAGCTCGATCCGTTGCACGTGCCTTCTTTGAGAGAATATCGTCCGTCTCCATGGGTTTCCATGCTCCATTGTCGCTGATCGGGACACCGTATTCACCAGCAGTTTTTGGGAAGAGCTGTTTTGTTTGGCTGGGGTGAAATTACTTCGCAGTTTAGTTTTTCATCCACAGACAGATGGTCGATCCGAGGTGTCTAATCACATCATCGTCATGTACTTGCGGTGCCTCGCTGGTGATCGACCTCGTTCATGGCTGCGATGGCTGCCTTGGGCGGAATATTGCTTCAACACCTCTTATCAGTCCGCCCTATGCACCACTCCATTTGAAGTTGTCTCACGGCCATCCACCTCCCGTCTTGCCGTCTTATAGCCCCGGGGCAGCGAAGGTCGCCGTGGTTGATCAACAGCTACGTGACCGTGACATCTTCTTACGGGGAGATCTATGAGCGTCTCTTGCTTGCTCAGGATGTGATGAAGGAGCATCGGGATCGGAGGCATCGTCATATGGAGTTTTCGGTGGGAAATTGGGTCTTGCTGCGCCTTCACCATCGCCTACTGTGGGCATCTTTGCTGCATCTTCATCCAAGCTTGCGCCTCGCTTCTTTGGTCCATATCAGATTACCGAACGCATTGGTGCTGTGGCCTATTGACTACAACTTCCTCCCAAGGCTTGTATCCATGACGTTTTTCATGTCGCCTTGCTGAAGAAGTATATTGGTGGTCCCCGTGGTGCTATTATGCCGCCGCCCCCTCTTCCCCATGGTCGCGTAATTCCAACACCTTCCACGGTGGTTCGTGCTCGTCTTAACAGGGGTCAGTGGCAGATTTTGGTTCAATGGGCAGGCCGCTCCCCTGCTGATGCCACTTTGGAGCTGTTCAGGACTTCAAGAAATGTTATCCGACATTCCAGCTCGAGGACGAGCTGTTTGTTGGGGAGGAGGGAAATGTTATAGACTCCTTTGTCGGACGCTGTTTGCTGATATCATGACAAAGGGTTTGCCAACTCAAGCTGTTCGAGGATTTTTCGGTCCAGCCGTCCCCTCGAGCTGGACCCCTGGGAGCACCTGTCTTTAGAGGTCGCAGGTGAAGTGGATGATGACCGAGACTCCAGGCTGTTATATAGTCCATGCCAGCCAGCAGGCCTAAGTCGTGGCTAGGCTGGACTCTTTAGTAGATTAGATCAGGGAGATATTAGTTAGTTAAGATATTAGATTGGAGTTTGTTTAGGAAAGTGCACCTAGATTATAAAAGGCACAGTAGGGAGATTGTAATCATTATCGAAGAAGGAATAAACTCTCCGTGGTTATTGGGGTGGGAGTTTCCCTTCGACGGTGGCGTCGAGTATTTCAGCCGCGTCCACCGGAGAAGAACCCACCACCGACGTTCCTCGCTATCCTCTACAGTCCAATTCTCAATCAAGCCTTACGCTCCACTCCCCTCTCGACTCACCACACCGCCGGCGCCGTATCATTAATGCCCCGATTAACGGTGGTGGACGTTTTATTTAACGAGGGGGGACAACTTTAAATGTCCGCGCCACCGGTTGGGGCATCCTAGCGTGCCTGCATTGATAAATAGATTAACTGAGGCAGGTAGCTTTAAAGGCTCGCCTCGGAAAATACCGGCGCAGTCCTCAGTCCAAGAGGCCCAAATTCGAGCACATGTGTATACCAGACACTTAGGGTTTTTGACCTCTCTTTGACTCCCTCACCCCGCAGCACCGCGACCCCAGCCCCTACCCCATAGCGCTACACGACTCCAACGCCGCGAGCGCCGCCCTCTCCATCTGCCACTCTGGCCTCCCTCTCCACTAGCCTCTATGTACATCTCCCACTCTGGCCTCCCTCGGCCCGCCTCTCTACTCGCTTCTACCCCCGCCGCAGCGGTGGGTGTAGGATAACGGAGGCGCATGGCGCGGGGCGCGGAGAAGGTGGTCGTCTGGGGCGCGGCCGAGTAGAGGTGCTCCCAGCGGCGGCGGCCAACTCATCGGCTCCAGGCAGCAGCGAATCAGGCATAATGGGCGGATCATCAAATTGAGGGCGGATACGGGCGAGCTCGGCCTCGGGGGCTTGCCCTTCGGCGACGGGTTGTGGGCGGATGCGATGGTGCTCTCGTCGATCCAGCAAGGAAGACCATCCCGGCTGTGGATCTGGCAACGGCGATGGCGGATCCATGCAGGAACGGTGGCGGATCCGGCGGCGCGACTATGCCCAAAAGGATCTGGCAGGTTAGCGTTTCTTTTTTTTATTTTTTAATTCATTTACCGCGGCGGGCAAATAAAAAGCGTTCGTCACCGTTAATGTGGGATTAACGGTGACCTTCTTTCTTGGAGCTGCAGATGTAAAGAAGAATTGAATGCCGGTTATTGCTTGATCTTATCCCTAGTCTCTAGGCTGGCTGGCCATAAACAACCAACTCTTGCATAAAGAACAAAAGGATAGGGCTGAAAACGTGGCTAGAAATGCGGAAAGCAATCGATTGAATCCAACGTGAGTCAACAGGGGTCTATTAGTGCGTTACGAGGGTGGTATCAAAGGCATAAAAGGGTTCGAAAGTCATAAGCCACGGCGACGCATCCATTTTCTTGCTAGATCTTTGACCAATTGGTCATGAACATCGTAAGGCGTTGCTCTTCGCGAATCCTCGCCGTAGTATCGGCTACCCCTACTCGCTTAAAGCCCTTTACCGATTCCACAATGGTTTCCCTTTGACATCTTGTAAGTCACGGCCTCCTTACCCAGCGAGTGAATGAACGAGCCAATAAACTGGTGATCGGTCCATTTACTATTTATTATAGTCTATGACGGAAGATCGTCTCTTTGCACATGAGATGCGTACTTTGTGGTTGGCCGGGATAAGCAAAGCCTACATCATCTAGGACTTGCCATTGAAAATAAACCTTTCTATTCGGTCATCAACAGCTCGGGTCCATTTAGCTTCGGTGACGGATAGATCCATCATCTTCGAGGAGGAGGAAACATAAGTCCAATACGCGTTATGGAAGGCGTCGGTAAATTCGACACCACTGGAATAGATGATAGGTTCTTGACCTCCGATTTCGTCTGCATGGCTGATACAAGGTAGGCGGTACAACCGACTTGATTAGATGCTTTGGCTGTAAAAGCTGAGATTGTCGTGATTCGATCACCAACTTGTCCGAATTGCAAATGAAATGGCTTAGTCCCCGGTTTTACGGAATGTCACCTTCCTCGCGAATCAATCGTGGCATGATGCATAGTCAACCATTCCAAGCCCAAAGATCATATCGTCCTACTTTTGCAACTATTGGGTCTACTCTTAGCTCTCGTCCCGCACTGTCTGTATCTTAAGGTATGCTCAATTCCCGAATGAAGAATTCAAAGGTTCCGATCAACATTGTTTTTCCACTCTCTATTGTCGCAGCCCACATCTTTTGACCCAAGCTTTAGATGATACTTGAGTGACTGCATCCAGTATCAATCGCACGTAAGCAAAGCACCCGAAATATTGAAGATACCCGCTATCGGTTCGTGGCCCACGGTAGTGTCATCACATCGATCTAGTCTGTCGATTGGTCCCCCAGCCTCATTTGTGATGTGCCTGAAGCGTGACTCGCGGCGCCCCTCCGCCTCCAAATCTCACGTCCCGCGCCGAGAGATGGGACCTCCACGACCTCTTGGCTGTTGTGTACCGCCACCTCTCGCCACTACTCCCTGTGTCATCGGTTTGGTTCGGTCTCCAAGCATGAGTTTTGAATTTGGCTTGGGACACTCCCTAGCGAAATGACCGAGCCCACCACAATTGTAACAAGTGCCATTCTTCCTGTAGCAAGTTGACTCATGATGTCTCCTTGACAATATCAACACCAAACCTTCTCGTAATTCACAACGCCCGTAATTTTGCTTATTTGGATTTGCCGATGGCGGGAATTCATTGATCGACTTGGCCTTGATTGATGATCCATCAACTCGTGGCTTTACATTGAGTACAAAGCTTTGCTGACCCTTGCTAGGCTCATATGACTCCACTTTCGTAGCGCATGTGCCATCGGATCCACTAGTCTCACCGTACTGGGAAGGTCGATTATTTGTGTAAACGGGATGAAGCCCTTCCGGATATTGCCGCCGCAGTAGCGGAAGTCATCCGCCACAATGTCGGAGCATACCTCATCAAGTTGTCACATTTCATATTGTAGTCCTGAACAGTACCACTCCCTTGTTTTAGGCTAACGAATTCTTTGTCGGCGCTTCCCAAGACATAACATCTAAATACCGATCATTGAATTCTCGCTCGAACCACGCCCAAGGAATGGTTGGATTTGAACCATCTTCTACTACCAAGTAGCTCTAGCTACCATATCTCGTCGTGCATAAACCTTACCTGCTTCTAAAACTTCTACTACATCTGTGACTGCCTATTCGATCTTTTCTCTAAAATAGCTATCTTTGAATTCCTACTTGTAAACAAACTAAACTAATAAATATGCCTAGCTAGCATCCGCCAATGCTTTTTACTATCCCGCGACAACAAAAACTTAGTCCCTTGCCACGCTCGCTTAAATGTGTCTTTCTTTGAGAAATAAATACCAAAAGCAGAGCCTTTCTTCCCTTCCTCGACACAGTGGATTGCTTTTTTGCCTGGAAATGAGTTCCTAGACTTTGGGCTTGCATCCTTTTCTCTACTTCCTATATTGAAAGAGTGGACTACAGAGGCTGAGCGATCGATATAAACAATAGAACAGTTCCAGACGACGAACGAGGATAGCTGTACCTTAAACCTAGTAAGCAGTGAGTTATGCATGGAGCAAGAAGGAGAAAGAGGATAGTCCGTTACTTACGCAGATTGGCCTGGCCATCGAGATCGAGGAAAGAATGATTCCTAGCATATGAATCTTAAGTTTCCTATTTATCTGAGAAATCAGAGGAAGAAAGCAGAGAACAAGAGAATTAGCCAGAGAATTAGCCATATCTATCCTCGACTCAATAAACAATCACATAGGAATGAAAGAGAAAGTAGCACAAGCTACTTTATTGAGATTTGACAATGCCTACTCAAGACCAAAGTGCATTAAAGTTGTTGAATGTGAAGTCCTCTCTCTCTTTATTATATACGAGATAGGGTTAACCCGCTCTGTCTCTTAAGAATAAATTCCTTTAGAGGATTCCTCAATCAGGTATTGGGTGCTATCGGATGCCAAAACGTTCGAACCCTTATTCCTTACTTACTTGCTTGGTAATACCGCCAAGCTGATTTGCATACTTTGTACCCTTAGCTTTTTGTTTGAAACCGAGAGCTTACTTACAATCTTATGCTCGGCTACTAAAGATAGGAAACTTCTAGCCTGGGCTTCAAACTTATAACTCCTATTAGTGCGTAGAAAAAACGAATACTTAATAGCCGACTTCACTTCTACCTTAAATAAAGCTTCTACCGACCGGCCTTACTTGCTCGATACCACTAACTTGTAGAGTTTCATGAGCGGAACTTTGTATCGGATTTTCAAGTAGAGATACTTCTAGAAATAGAGTTTGACTACCACTCCACCAAATTTGATACAAACTTTTTATATAAAATACAAATACTTACCCTCTACTACATACATCCCACCACTACTAGCACTTATCTCCTTGTTCTCTCCTTTTCATTATCAGCCTTAAAAGGCACTTATCGGGCTTGCGAGAAGATGGAACCCAGCCCAAGCAAAGATCGCGAAGAAACAAATCAAAAGACCGGTTTCGAGGGATCGACGCACGGACGCGCCCGGTCCAGGACACCGGACGCTGTCCCGGTGCACACGCTTATAAACAGCCATTTCATCCTCAATGGCTAGTTTCGCTTGAGGCTTATAAATACCCCTCAACTAGCCATTCCTCAAGTGTGGGAGTAAGGAAACATATCTAGGGTGTTGATACACCATTTTAGTGCTCTCCACTTGCATAGTGCTTAGTGATATATTTGGTGATTAGCATAGGTGCTTTGTGAAGTGCTTAGGTTAGTTAGACCACCGCTTATGCGCTTACTCTAAGCTTAGGCTTAGTGTTTAATGAGGTTTGCATATCTCTCAAGTGTTGTACTCGGCGGGGCTTGAAGTCTTGCGAGACCACACCAAGCGCGATCGTGGTGTGGCCGCCACCGTGTACCAAGGGAATACGCCGCGCCTAAAATCATCCCAAGCGCCGCTAATGTGGCTACTAAGCTATTTCTTTGGAAAGCTCCTACTAAGATTAGAAATTCCCCGATAAATTTTGCTAGTGCCAGGGTAAACTCATATTGGCTAAAGTGAAAAACGAAGAAAATGGTAGAGAAATTCGGCATGGTGCTCACTAAACCTCCATAATATCTAACAAGTCGAGTCTTATGTCGGTCATATAGAACACCAACACATAGAAAAGGGTCTGAAGAAACCAGTCCATGACTTAACATAAGTAAAATGCTACCTCCAATTCCCTCGTATGTTTGATAGAGCCTAATATTCCCCCGGAGTACACCGCTTACCCCCGAACCGCACAAGATAGTTACCACCTATCATACGGCTTTCTAACTCCACTTCTTTTCTGGTTGTTACGCCCTGGTCGGATCAATGGTAGTCTCAGAGATCCGTAACCAACGATATTTTTGACAACACGCTTCCTCGCTTCCGTTTTGGCCTTCGCTTTGCTTATGAATCTACATTTCTTTGCTTTTGAATGACTTGATGGGTCCGGATAATAACAAGAAGAGTCAAGGTAGCTAAAGTAGCTATACTCTAGTAGTCGGCGGGGCTAGTGCTAGTGGTGAAGGAAATAAAATGGCAGAGAAGACACGGATTCAGACTTCTTTTTCAAATGGCCCTTGGTGGTATGCGTGATTCATTGAACGAAGAAGGCAGTCTTTCTTCCTCACGAACAAGATCGGAGCACCCAAGGTTAGGCACTCGATTGGATGTTCCCATACGTACTCTAGAAGCAAGATCGCGAGACGCCCCTATAACACATCGCCGACGCCCCTCAAGGCTTTCGTTGTCGAAAGAGTGAAAGATCTCACAAGTCCTCTATACGTCGGTTTCTATTCCACCCCAAAGAACGGAAGGTCGGTGCGCAACCCGGGTATGAGTATGCAAAGATAGTGACTAGTTGATTCTTCAATTCCTTGAAGCCCGCTGCGTAGTCCGCGGTCGAGTTGTCCAATCCTTTATCAATAGGTACAACGGCAATCGGGCGTCCTTCAATTCATGCTAGTCGTTGAGAACTCAAAGATGTCGCCGTGATACCGCAAAGTCCGAACCGTTGTTCTCGAGTCAAGTAGCAAAGCCAAGGGTAGGGACGAATTATCAAAAATGGAGCATTGCCCCGCTTTCGTGTCGAGAAGCGAGTAGCGTATGACTTTCCCGAGGTAACTCAAAAAAAAATTCATTCCTTTTGAATTAATTTCGAATAGTTCTTATCTTTGAACCACTAACATCCAAGTATCAACGATGCGAGACCTTACAAACAACTGTAAGCTTGAGTGGACCGACCGAGATCTAAAATACTATGGTTAGGGAACAAACTTTGACTTATCTCAACAAGTGCAATTTCTTTCGGGCTTATTTCGAAATATTAGAAACCCTTTTTTTCTTTAAACCGCTCTTCACTTACTTCATATCCAACTATTGATGGCCGGCCTAGTTTCAAAGGATACCTGTGGCGCTAAGCATGAATAGGAGACGTTGAAAACAAAGAATCAAGATAAGAACGAAAAACAAATAGTAGAAAGGAGTTAACTTGGGTATAGGTTTCTAGCTTGGGTGGGAGGACTCACTCACTAGGGAGGTAGCCGCAAAAATAGGGAAACATAGGGAGTAGCAGCAATTTCTAATAGGAAAGTAGGAAAGAGTTTATTGAGTGATTTGACGATAATCTAAAACCACTATCTATATAGATAGGATTTCCTATGCATAAGATTTCTGAGTAGTACTTGAAGCTTAGCACTAGCATTGGCATTTAGTAGTAGTTTCGCAATGAGTGACTACCTCTATATACCTTGCTCAGGGGAAAGGAATAGGCATATTTCTAAAAGGATAAGCCGGCAAGCAAAAGGTTTCTAAACGGGAGTTAGGTATGGGTTGTGTGATTTGAACGACCAAGTAACGGATACAAGACATAGGCCCACTATAAAAGGAGTTCATTTTTGCGTAACGGTGTAGTACCGGTATATCCATATGGTTTAGGTCAAGTAGTTGGATAAGTCGGATAGGTCAACAAGTGAGTACGTTGAGGGAGGATTTGTTTTTCGTTTTCACGGGAGAGACAGGTATAGTTGTTTTTTACAAGGGCTATTGTTTAGCCAATAGAGACATATTGAATAGGTCAATGCTAGGAATATGCGGTCATAGATAAGATAAGTAAAGAATAAGTGAGTATGTATGAGTCAACTCATAGGTTTAGTAGGGCTACTAGAAAGAGGAGCTTGGGACAGAGCTAGCAAGATATGAACCACGAGCAGTAGGTTGTCCCTTGAAAGAAGCACCGACCGGAATAATGTATCGAGATATGCATCTAGATAGGTTGTTTTAGCTAGCTAGGCATTTGCTTGTGATTAATACTTCTTAAGGAAGTTAGCTAAGCAAGTATGTATTCACGGAGAAGCAATGGTATAGGTTGAGTAGTACCGGTTTAGAAAGCTAAGTAAAGTATTTCAAGTATGCATGCGTGATAAGTCAAGCAAAACCCGGACGGAGTGGGGAGAAGAGATGGATTTTTTTTATTTGTTAGAGGAAGGAGATGCGGTGTAATATGTGTATGTAATAGGACTAGAAAGAGGCATGTATGGTATAAGTAAGGAATAGGCTTTCACGAGTAAAAGGCATGGAATAGCTTAGAGGGATAGTATTTAACAAAGAAGCACGTACCTAAGATAGGCATCCGGGTTAGGTCAACAAGTTGTTGGTTGGCATTCAAGGTATGTGTAACGTTGAGAAAAAGGTGCTAGGTATGAATGAGTAAGCTACTAAAAATAGGCGAGATATGGTTTCAATAGCCTAAGAGTGGCATTCATGGAAAGGGATTCACGGATAGGCATTCAAGTGGGCATGGGAAAGTCAAGTTATGTATGCAAGAGATAGGTATGCACGGAATAGGGATAAGCGAGCAGGGAGAGATATGCCGATAATAGGACTAGGTTTAGAGAAATAGGCATATGTGAATAGGGCTACTAGATCATTAAAGTATAGGTTTTGGGTAAGCTCGTGGCATAGCCCGTAGCGTAAGTCCCCTTTTTATCCATTTCTTTATTACCCTAGAGGGGCCCGGCCGGTGGGACCGAGAGAAAGAAAGGGACCGGGGACGCGGCGACCATGCATGGCACTTCGACCGTGTCTCCAGGGACGCTTGAACGAGCGACTCATGAATGCTGGTCGGACGAGCCAATAACTCGAACGTGTTTGGCCGGGTTTTTGAGCAAGGATCACAAAGATTACCTTACCTTCACCATGATACGGACTCCAAGTTCTTATGGCGAGCACGAGGAGTTTCCTTCAATATGATGATGAGAATGGAAACCGAAGCACGACCGGGTCTTCGTGAGTCCGAGATCATACTTATATATATCGATCCACGAGAACGTAAGCATGAGACTTTTTGGTAGTACCGGTGAACCGGATGGCCACGGCGAAGGAATCCGGGACGGAGGACTCGTAATATCTCTATAGATCCGGCAAAAGCTTAAAGACCCCTAACGTCGGGGGCCGACCATCGAGCTCACTCGGGCCTGGGCGGGCCGAGTGGGTGCGAAATGGAATTGCCATAGCTTATGGTTAGAGCAATAGGAAAGGACCCAGCGGAGAGAATGTCGGGATAACGAGGCGGAGCCCGCTTGCCGGGCGGCGGGAGTCGTGGGGCAAGTGCTTGCTTGGTAGGCCAACAGCCCCCGTGAACCGGGCGGCACTCACCGAAAGGGGGCACACCGAGCAAGTACGAAAAATTAGCGGAGCTTTCAAAAGAAAAGCAAGGACCACTACGGGAGGTCGAACCACGGACCGAGGGTAGAACGGATCCGCGACCGGGTCAATATTGATCAAACAATAGGGGACCGTAGCACGACCTTTCTTTTTCAAGACAATAGGTACTTGTTCCCTACCGAGACAAGGGACACTCTCAACGGATCCTCCACGCTACTGGGCATACCATAGTTCTTCCGCGCGTCTTTTTATTGTGGCGGAAATGTAACAAAAGGGAAGACAGGCCGGCTTCGCCCAGGGGCTCGAGGGCGCAGCCATATCAGAGTGAGTCGACCTGTTTACGTTTCGGTTTGGTTCGGGCCCCCTCGATCTTTTGCGTATATATAAGGGAAGGGGGGAAGGAGTCTAAATCTATGGACATTAATGAACCACCATTGATGGACGTTGCACATAACACGATCAATTCGACTCGACGGTCCGGTGCTAATAGAAGTCGCTTACTCTCCGTCTAGCGAAGGTGCCGGGCAGGGCTTTTTGTAGTAATAGTGGGCGGGTCTCATGAGATTTCATCTATGCCGCCGTCGGAATCAAACGAGGGTCGAAGGACCATTCGATTCATTAAGGGGGCGGCCCATTTTGTAAGGGGGGGGCCTGAATGAAGAGCGGACGGGATCGGGCGCGACACGGATCCCGCCGCCGTAGGTCCGGCCGTTGTGGAGGCCGCCGCGCCGCCGTTGAGCCCGCCACCCCGGATCCGCCGTGATGGAGGCCGCCGCCCGTGAGATCCGCACTAGCCAGACCGGATCCGCCGTCGTTGAGCCCGCCATCGCCGGATCCGCGGTGGAAAACGCGCCGCCCGCGAGATCCGCACTCAGCGGCGACCGATTCTGCCGCCGTTGAGCCCGCCATCGCCGGATCCGCCATGGAGGAGGCCGCCGCCGAATCCGCACTAGCCAGCACCGGATCCGCCGCCGTTGAGCCCGCCACCACCGGATCCGCCGCGCCCGTGGACGGATCCCGCCCGTCGCGGGCGCCGCGCGGATCCGCCACCATGAGGTGCGCCACGCGAGATCCGGCCTCAGACCGCCGGGATCGGAACGCCGGCACCACGGAGGATCGGGCTCTTCGCACCACGGGATCAAGCCGCTGCACCACCGGATCGACGGGCGCCGCGTGCCCTCCACGCCGGAGAACGAAGGACCTGCGTAAGAGGAGGAGTGAGTGGGAGATGTGAAGAGAGGGAGAGGGAGGACCTGCCCGCCATCGGAGCGCCGCCCGCCGCCACCGAGAGAGCCGCCCGGCCTGCCACGAGCACGCCGGTGGATCCGCTCGCCGTCGCTCCCCGAAGCCTACGGGCTGCCTGAGCCGCCATCGTCGGCGTGCCGCCACCGAGCGCGGATCCGATCCGGGGCGACGAGAAGGAGGGGGAGGGAGGAGGGAGGGAGGAGACCGACGGAGGAGGGAGGGAGGAGTGGCGTGGAGTCGGGCGCGGAGCTCGCGGGCGGAGCTGGGCGGAGTGTGGGCGCGAGTCGGGATGAGAGGGAGTGAAAGGGGGTGTTCAGGGCAAACCCTAACTTCATCAATTTATATCGAGGGCACCGTTATCGGGCCTCGTCCCGGGGCTGTTGGGCCCTTTGCATTTTTCGTGGCGGGCCTTTAAAAGCTGCCGCCACGGTAAATCTATTTTCGTGGCGGGCTGCAATGCCCGCCATAGAAAATAAAAAATGCCCGCCATAGAATTGGAACCTTGCTTGCATAACTCTTTTGCGGTAGAGATAGCAAACACACCTAGCAAAACCGTAGTTGCACATATAAATAGTTTACATTCTTGCAATAGATTTTGACTATGTAAAGTTAGAGGTCTTAATTAGAAGTAGAATTTTAAGTTGCTACTTACTGAAAACAGAGGACTTAGCAGCGAGTAGGGTACTGACCAAGCAACTTAACTACGGACGTACACAGGGTAAAGAAGTACTACAGTACTACTCTGTCTCATAAAAATTGGTGCTACGGGGGGACTCATGTTTAGTCAAATTTTTCTTAAGTTTGACTAGAGTTGTAGGAAATATTAGAAACATTCGTATTTTGAAATAAATTTATTATAAAAAATATATTTAACGATATATCCAAGGATAATAACTATATACTATAAATATTAATATTTTCTAGTATATATTTGGGTAAAGTTAAAAATCTTTAACTTTTCAAAAAAGCGAGAAAGAAACTTTTATGGGACATAGGGAGTACATACCATGAACGTGCCATGCTGAACAGCTAAGAGCCTCTGCAGAACAACTAGAGGTATTTGGTTTTCCATACAGATCATGTCTTTCCTCATAGTTCCCCACAAGTTATCAATGTTGTGGTTACCGAAGATGGGGTCGTTGGTCGCGTAATCCTTGTCCACTTTCCGTTGCACATGGAGGTGTGCTGCTCTTATCCACTCCAACAAGAAGCAGCCATCCATAACCATCACCTCCACAAAGCGAGCCTTGTTTGCTCCAAGCCATTTGTCATCCAGGTCATTGTAGCAAGCCTGAAGCTCATCTGCCACTTCATCGATGGCTGCCACAAATTCCTGTAGAGCCTTCCCAGACCGCTTAACTGTGTGCGCCACGGCCCGGCGCTTGTGCTCCTCCATGGGCAGGAGATGGGGCTCGCCATGGTGTAAGGGGCCCAATGACACGAACCGAGGGCTGTACGCCTTGCTATTGGTCATGTCCTTCATATACTGCGGCACCCGATAGATAGAGGGCCGACTCCACCGCGCCCTCTCCACCGTGGAGTCGGCGTCCTCCAGCATCTTCTCGATCTCCACCACCCAGCTGCTACTGCAACTTCCCTCCTCCATGATTCCGGTCTGTGAAAAAATCTCGGTCCGAAAAATCCGAAATTTCTGAAATTTCCCGTTTACCGGTCGGGACCGATATTTTTCATTTATCGTCCGATATTTTTAAAATTTTAAAATCTGTCTATACAAATAGACCCCAAAGCCTACCCAATTAATCCATGCTTTATTTTCTCTCCTCTTCTATTCTAGGTTCAAGTTGCCACCGTCGTAACACACTCGCACGCTCCAGCTGTGTTGTTGTCTTGCTCATTGAATAGGCAATTGATAATATGTTTTGCTTAGTTTTTCGTGTTAAATGGTTTATAAATGATCTATGTGTTTTCCTGAATAAAATGAGTTATTTTTTGCCTAAATTTTGTCCGAAATTTTATTTCTATCGCCGATAAATTTCCGATATATCCGATATTCCCGTTTATCGCTGACCGAGATTTTTAAAATATCGGTAGAGAAAACACAAATTCCGGTAGCGCCTGACTCTGACGCCTCCATCAGCTTCTCGCTGGCTCCATCGTAGTGCTTCCGCATCTTGTCCATCTCGATCTCCGCCACCAAGCTGCAGCTACCACTCGCCTTCCCGTCGCCTGCCCCAGTCAATACCGAACCCTCCTCCATTCGATCCTCTACTTGCACACACCCACACCACCCTCGACTTGATCTGTAGTTGAGTTTCCGATTGCTTTTTTCGTTAGCTCGGGCTGCTGCTATTCAGCTCCCCTCTATATACTGCTACATGCCCAAAGCGTCATTAGTTACAATATTTTGTGTGGTAGCGTGGTCAAGCGCGGTGGGTGGTAACAACCATTGTCGTCGCCTGCTCCTAGTCACATCGTACAGCCAAACTGGCCCCGTTTTCATACTATGTGTGTCTCGCAGGTCCGCATTGCATGCATTATATTATGGTTCAGCCTGACGGGGGCAACGCTGTCAATACTTTATGGTATGGTGGATGTAGTAGTAGGCGTGGGATGTAGTAAGCAGCAGGTCTGTTTTGTCAAGTAACCTGTAAAAACTAAACCTATTGGTGGGTTCGATGACAACACCCCTTGCCTTTGTCTGGGCTCTCGTTGTCATGGAACCCTCTGTCCCTCTCCTACCAGCTTTTCATTAAACACAGAGTGCTTGGGCACATCTTGTACATCACCTCTCGATTTGGTTTCTTGTCTAGTATCATAATGCCTTTGCGCTCTGCGTTGCACATCGGGGCCTTGATGAGCACATATATGCCCAAGTAACATATGTAAAAACTAAAACTCGTGGCTTCGAGGACAACACCTCTTGCCTTCGTCTGGGCTCTCGTTGTCACGGAACCCTCTCCTACCAGCATCTCATCGACCACGGAGTTTTTTTTAGAGTTTAGATAAACCACGGAGTGCTTTGGCATCTTGCGCATAGCGCGACATCTGCCACGAAGCTACTACTCCCCTTATCCGTCACCGCCTGATCAGCCATCACCTAACCCTCCTCCGTTAGAACCTCTTTTTTTGGCAGTCTAGCACAAACACGCCCTCGGTTTTGTTTCTTGTCTAGTTTCCTAATGCCTTGCGCTCCGCTTGCACATGCCGGCCAGCTGGATCTAAGCATGCGCATGTGCTTTCTGCTAAGCTCTATACGTATATACTATGTGCAAATCATTTTTCCAGGACCTTGGTCATGGAAAAATTCCAGCCACTACCGGAATCGGGGCCTTTCCCCGTGGGGAAATATTTCCCGTGAGCTCCTCACGGGAAAAGGCCCTCTTTCCCGGAGCGGGGACCCCGCTCACGGCAAAGGACACACCTCACGGCAACTAACCTTTGCCGTGAGGGGGAGTCACGGGAAAGGCCACGCCACCTTTGCCGTGAGGGGAGCTCACGGAAAGGCCACGGGCGGGAGGCCGTCCGTGCGTTCCGTCACCCTTTGCCGTGAGCTCTCCATCCAGACTCACGAGAAAGGCGTTTTCCCGTGAGCTCCCTTTGTCGTGTGAGCAAACACAAGCACTAGGAAAGTACCCCCCTTTGCCGTGAGTCGGGGGTTCCGCTCACGGCAAAGGGTTTACCCCTTTTTTTATTTTTTGGTTTTTGGCCTCCAAAATTTTTTTGTGCAGTTACTATACATCATATGGCACTCCATGTTAAATTTTGGTAAATTTATGACTTTATTTGGTATATTTAGGTAATTATTCTCTTTTACGGCAATTTTTAAAATGAAGCCAAATTTGAACTACAAGTGATTGAAATTTTTTTTGAAAAAATATAGTAAAAATTGACATTCCTGTTATTCAACACAAAGTAAGGCCTTACATATAAAACTAAAACCAAATCTAGAACATTTTATTACGAAAAACACGAACATTAAGCCCCCTTTCGAGTGGTTTTAAAATTCTAGAAAAATCAACCGAAGTCTAAAAATCATGAAATTTGATAATATGTCATGGTATCTTATGCCGAGGCTACGGTAAAAAATTTGAGAAGGTTTCCCACAAGTTGGCACGCACGATGTTCACAAACTCCAACATCTACGTAGAAGTTTCATGTTTGTTGAGAATGATCCAAAGGTGATTTGATGTGTATGTGGCTTAACAAGTTGTGGTTTGACTATGAAACTTTTTCTATATGCAATAGACATTAGAGATTGTGTCATGCAAATTTTTGGTTATTTTTCGGATCATTTTGATAATTATTATAATTTTATGTTGTAATTAAGTAAATAGAATTAGAGATAAAACCACATGAAATAATGGTCAATATTTTCGCTAAAGCATCAATTATGTATGGGTGAGTGAATTTGACAAGGTATTTTCAAAGTAAGTTCGAACAAAATTTGAAAATATATCTTTGGAAAAAAAGAAAGAGATAGAGGAAAAACATATTTTCAAAATTAATTTGCCGTGAGTTTTTTTTTTTGCGGGTTGCTCACGGCAAAGGGGCGACGCGTGGCCCTACCGCCGTCCGCGGCATTTTGATTTGTTTTTTACCCTTCTTTGCCGTGAGCCGGATCATGCGGTTCACGGCAAAGGGCCTCTTCCGTGAGCGGATCATGCGGCTCACGGGGAAAGGCTCTCTGTATTTTTTTTTAAAACCAAAACCCACTCACACTCATCCGCCCCCGACGCCCGCCCCGACGCTCACCCGCCCCGCGCCGCGCGCGCCGACGCCGCGCGCCACCGCCACCGCCCACCCGCTCTGCGCCACCACCACATCCGCCCGCCCCGCGCCCACGCCACCACCGCCCGCCGGCCCGTGCCACCACTTGCCGCCGGCCAGCGCTCGCGTGCCCACCCCACACAGGGCCGCCGCCGCCGCGTGCCCACACGCCGCCGCGGGGCTTACCCACCTGCCACACCCGCCGCCCCCTAGTCTCCGCGCCATGAGGGCGTGCCGGCAGCGCCCTCACGCCCGCCCCCGGGCGCCCCGTGGAGGAAGGTGAGGGGGAGGAGGAGGAGGAAGGGGAGGGGGAAGGGGAGGAGGGAGGAAGAGGAAGGAGGGAGAAGGGAGGGGAGGGGGGAGGAGGAGGAGGAGGAGGAGGGAGAAGGGAGGAAGAAGAGGAGAAGGACCGCTCCGCCTGCCGCCCGTCCAACCCGCTCTCGTTGTTCTCGGCGCCCGACCCGCCTCCGCACCCCGCGAACGCCCCTAGTTGGCGTCGCCTTCGCCTCGCAGGTTGTTGGCCATCGAGCCATGTGAATGTCAATATATGTGGTTGTCGGCCATCGTGCCGTATGTTTGTTTTGCAGGTTTTGGAAACCTCATCGTGTAGGGAGGTTCTCGTCGAATTTTTCAGGCGAGCGTGTTTCATTTTTTTGTAGATAGGAGCCCGTCGAGCCAAGCCGGAGTGCCTTGGCAGCCCCGATCGTCTTCCTCGCCACTAGCCTGACTCCACCGCGGCCCTAGGTATAATCCCCATTTCCGTATCATGGTCGTAGCTAGATCGCAATTCTCGTTAGGGCGTCTCCCGTTCGAAAAAGATACGGTTGGATGTATGCGGATCTCGGCATACCTATAACGATATCTGTTTGAATTGTCCACGTTTTTGGGAGAAGTAGACATGGATGATAGTGATAATGAGGATTATGACCCAACAAAGGCGAAATCATGACAAAGATGAGGATTATTTCTAATACATGTAATACTATGCATCTCTTAATAATTATGTTCTATATATTTTTTCATCTCTTAATAATTATGTTCTCGTTTATTTTGTATTTTTACTAATTATCTACATCTAATTGCAGGTGATTCGTAAAGATGCCTCCTGTGAATATCTTAAAGAAATTGGGTCGTAAATTCAAGAGGCTTGAGGAGATAGAGCCGCCGCCACCGCCGCCACTGCCACGGGGTAGGGGTAAGGGCAAGGGTAAGGGTAAGAGTCGTCCCCTACCACTACCACCACCACCACCACCACCGCCACCACTAGAGGAGGAGGAGGAGGAGGACGAGGAGGAGGAGGAGGGGCGGAGGCGCAGGACGTGGACCTCTCGGCGCCGATGCACCTGCAAGACGACGAGGAGGACGAGGAGGAGGAGGAGGGGATGGGGACAGGGAGGGGGAGGGGGGAGGACGAGGACGAGGAGGGAGGGGGTAGTGCGGGAGGGGGTTCCTCTTCCTCTCCGCGAGGGCTGTCTACTTGCGAGGTCCCTCCGGACTCGGACCAAATACCTCCTCCGCACAAATGTCCGACTATTAAGCCGGTACTTCCAAGGTAATTTACTTTACATTTTAGCACTACTTTCTCATTTGTTAGGTTGAAAATCACAATAGGAACTAATAATTATTCTTGATCATTTGGGTAGGTCTTTTGTTGTTACGGTCGACTCGATTAAAGGCCGCCTTCCTAATGGCATTCTTGGTCTTTTGATTAGGAAGCACTACCGGGCGAAGTTGTATGTGCGGGACAACTGCAAAATTGCCACGTCGTTTCACCAGTACCTCCAGTTCCCAGATAATTATGATATGAGTGCCAGAATTTTCCAAAACAAGGGACAACGTGTGATAAAAGAGCTGTGGGTAAGTCTATGTCGCACTGCAGTGTACAAATACATCGCATTAATTTCACATGTTTGAAATAATGACTAAATACATTGCTTCTATGTGCAGGATTACTTCAAGTGCGAGCCGGGATACGAACCTCTGGCGGATGAAGTGGCAGCAAGTGCATGTTTCAAAAAGGTGACGGACATGTGGTACGAGGCACACCTCCGTGCCATCGGGACATACTACGGGACCGTCATGAAACAAAGGCCACCAAGGAGGAAATCCGTCTGAAGAATCGACCAAAGAACAATACATCTTTGGTAAATATTGAATGTTCATACTAAGTTTAAGTATGCTTAATTTGATATTCTAATATGTTTTATACTTGGTGTCCCTGTAGATGACTCGTTGTGGTGCTTGCCTCATAAGCGGTCCTGGGAGATGCAGGTGGACAAGTGGATCGATAAAGATTGGGAGAAGATTCACAACGACTATCGGGAGCGGCGTGCCATGATGCCAGTGTACCACACCATCAAGGCAACCTTAGTCTCCCGGCCTACGCAGACTAGATATGTAAGTCTTATCCAATTCTTATTTTCTGATGCGCAACTTTGAATGCTTTCTAACCATCCTACTTTTTTTATGACATAGGAGGCGATACATGGCGTGCCACCGAAGCACGCTAGAGGCCTTTGCTTGCTCCCACAAGGGCAAGGCGTCCCCGACGCCGTCTACAACCCCCGAGGATCCGCCCCGAGGCCTACACCAACCCGACCGCCTACACCCGCCTCATCGAAAGTACACCTCCACGGCGAGGGAGGTCTTGGGGAAAGCTTTGATCCCCGCGGCCACAACATTGATGGAGACATCGTCATGATGGCCGGAGGAGGGAAGAAGCACGGGCGGTCTTGGATGGGCGACAGTGTTATCAACCCGCCACCACTTCACGTCTCGAGCTCCGAGCAACGAACAAAAGCTCGGGGGCCCGCCATACACGAGCGGCCAACCACTTACCGATCACGACGATCATTACACTCCAGGTTATTTTTTATTTATTTAAGGTTCATTTATCTTTACATACTGTTTTCTCGTGTTCTAACTTTGTGTTGAAATAGGCCCGGATAGAGGAAGAGAGGAGGCGGGAGGAGGCCGAGGCGAGGGAGCTCAGGGCTCAGCGGCAAGCGAGGGTCGAGGCGGACAGACGAACTTGGAAGCTCTCCTAGCGCACGTGTCACGTATTGAGGCGGGGTTGGTGAAGGGCCGCCGCCCGCCGATCGTGTGTTCGCTCCACCGCCGGTCTTCGCTCCACCACCGGATCCTTATGTCACTCCCTGTGAGTTTCTCTACCTAAACTCCAAATATGCATATATGAATGTGAATGGAAATGATGCGAGTTTTGAATGCACCATGAGATGTGCATATGGACATGTGGTTGTCGGCCATCGAGCCGTTGTTTTGTTGCAGGTTTTGGAAACCCCTCGCGTGGGGAGGTGCCGCCCAAATTTCTAACACTTTATCTTATCTTTTTTTTTCAAGTTAATAGAATCTACCTTGAATTTTGTCTCACAAATGCAATCACTTCTTGTATGTGCGGGATCAATCTCACGCGTCGAACCTAACTCCGGACGGTACCCCAAAGCAGCTCGAGACCCCAGAGAGGCGAGTGGGACCCTTTGGGAAGGGCGGTGCGTGCCTTGGCCGTGAATTTGCCATGATGAACTTGTGAACTTGTGGAAACATCGATGTGAACTTGGCCGTGAACTATATACACTTGATACCTATGTGGATTTGGCCACACTTGTGGATTTTATGTAATATATGTGTTATTATGGATTATATATATGTGATATGTGAGAATGATGTGATATGTGAGAAATCTATGATATATATGTGATATAAATGTGAGAAATACATGCTGTAATAAAAAAAATTAAAAAAAACCCCTTTGCCGTGAGCCCGTGGGGGCGGCTCACGGCAAATTGACCATACCTTTGCCGTGAGCAGCTCACGGCAAAAAGGTCATATATCTTTGCCGTGAGTCGCTCACGGCAAGGGTGATTCTTTCCCATGAGCTACGCCGTTAGTGCTCACGGGAAAGGAGATAGAAATGTCGTTTCTTTTATGTATTTGCCGTAGGCCGTAACGGGGTGGCTCGGGGAAAGGAGCCGCCACCCGTCACCATAGCCCACCCCCCGTCAACTCTTTCGCGTGAGGAGGGGAGGACTCACGAGAAAGGCTAAGCCGTGAGCCCCCTACGGCGGCTCACGGAAAGGACCTTTCCGACGTCTTCTTTCCGGTCTTCGATATTGCCGTGAGGAACTCACGGAAAGCCTTTCTCGTGGGGAAAGGGCCTTTCCCGTGAGCGCCGCACTCACGGAAAGGCTTCGAATCTGGTAGTGAGCACAACTTGCTGCAAAAAGGAACAAATATATAGGAACTTGTTATAGTTGTGCGTAAACTACTTGTGTCAAGGCCATTGTAACGATCGAGGCTAGATCGAATCTTGCTCTCATCTTTCAATCGCACCACGACGACTAGACGAACCGGACCTAATCATGCTCTAGCCATATATGGCTTACAGCATCATATATGTCTTTCCAACTTCTCTATTTGAGTACTTTTTTTTAGAGAAAATGCCGTTTAATTACTCCGTTTGCTCTCAATTAAGTAGACTGAAAATTGTAGGTGTATCATGTTTTGTTATGGGTATTGTCTTCTTTCTGTGTGTGCATCCGTTTGTCTACGATCCAGGCGCTGTGGTTCATCGTGCTCTCCCGCACCCAACTTGCTGTCATGGCCCACTAGTCATAGAGACAGTGGAGATGTAACTGTTCAAAATTTTTGGAACTCGCGCTTTCTCTCTCTTCCGACAGACCTATTCTCGCTCCCCCTTCTTCCTTCAGCCTTCGAGAGGTAGTGTCGCCACGTAAACATGAGCTCTTCTATCTATATATATCGAATTGAATGGGTTTTGTTGGTGCCTGCCGTTCAGCGAAATGCGCCGGGGACGTCATTTCGACGTTTTCAGCTGGCTTTAGCTTGCTTTAGTCGGGGGTCAAGAACAAAAGGACAAGCCAACAACCAACAAGGCATATATATATATATATATATATATATATATATATATAGGGTAAATTTTTCTACACCTTAGGTGTAGTTACACTATATATGTATATCTCAAGATTTATGGTATATATGACGAGCGAAGTGCATGTGGATGAAGTATATGATCATACTAGACCATCTATGGTGGTATATATATTAATTATGCATTCATACGTTGAGTATATGGATATACTTTTTTTATATCTGATAGTAGTGGCATTTTTGTGTAATATATTAAAAATATAGGTTCCTTCAAAAATTTTCGTGTAGTAAGATCTAGAGTATCTTAATATGAGTATCTAAACATACTCAAACCGATAAAGAGTATATATATATAGGGTGCACTTTCTATACACCCGGTATAGTTACACCCATATTCAAAAAACCACATTGTGTATGTGTTCATACTTGTTTATCGGGTTTGAGTATGTTCAGATACTCATATTAAGATACTCTAGATCTTACTACACGAAAAAAATTTTAAAAGAAACCTATATTTTTTAATATATTACATAAAATGCCACTACTGTTGTATATAAAAAAAGTATATACATATACTCAACGTATGAATGCATACTTAACATATATACCACCATAGATGGTCTAGTATGATCATATACTTCATCCACATGCACTTCGCTCGGTCATATATACCACAAATCTTGAGATATACATATGGGTGTATATATATATATATATATATATATATATATATAGACACACACACGACCCTCCCCACTGTCCGAATGTGGTGTCCGCTTTGATCAGATGCGCACATACAGTACAGGGCAGTAGTAAAACAAATGTACACAATACCTATAGGTGATGTTGCTTAATTTATTTGTGTAAACAGAGAGCGGAGCACAGAATGATGCTGCCAGCCGGCACGAATGCATATATTAAGCTGATATCGTCGGCTCACGCATATGAATGTGTGCATACTTGCAGTGGTCGTAGCTAAGACAATTAGACAACCAAAGTTGTAGAAATGTTACTAACTAAGAAAATAGGACTCGTAAGCTCATCGCCAGATGCATAAGCAGAATATCATGGGAGATGATTCAAAAAAAAAAAAAAAAAAGAATATCATGGGAGAGGAGCAAAGCCTGAAGGAGGTGGGCGATAACAGGCCATGAGCCGTGAGAATGTGTTCGGCCTGGTCCAAAACTGGTCCATATAACAGGCCACAAGCAGTATAGAGGCCTAGGATTAAAGTCCAAACTCGCAGTATTAATTCTTGTACGCAAGAATAATGGAGGGAATAATATTAGTCCACAAATACCGATACACAAAGGCAAAGATCAAGAGCTGAAACTCACAATAATACAATCCCATAACCTCCCCAAATTGTACGCAATAATAGTAGTGAGAAATGAACCACGAGTTCTTGTTAACCCTTGGTGTAGAACGGAACAACCGTGTAGATGGTCTGCAGGAGGCCGGCGACGAGTAAGATGAAGGCAGCCACCATGGAGGTGATCACCCAAGGGTTGCTCAGATAGGTGTTCATGAAGATGGCTCGCCACTTGTTCCATCGCTTCTTGCAGTGGCTGTTTACCTTCCCACTCACGTAGCCAAGTTTGCTGCGTGGACTTGGCGTCTTTACTAACTTTTGTGAGTGTGTTGAACATTTCAACCACCTTCTTGTCGCTGCCTATCATGTTTTCAAAGAGCCCTTGGGATCTTAGGAGTGCCACGTCTCTTTCTGACTCGATAATTTTATCCAAAAAGCTTATGTACCACCTCACAAATGATTTGGCATCAGGGTGCTGCCACTCGAATGCCATCAGGTTGAGCAATTCTGCCTCTGTATCTTCGAAGACACTGAACAGCGGCATGGTCAGCACGCCGTTTTCGAAATCAACATCATGGATGTTTTCCGTGTTACTCTTCCTGAACTGGACTCCTGCCTCGGCCAGCTCAACCGCACATGGCGTGCGAGGAACATGTTTATCGGATTCTTCTGATTGTGGCGGAGAGGCGCCACGGTAGCTTTTGTGAAATATGTCTAGGAAGTGGAGTCCTAGCTTGTCCATGCCTTCATCAAAGCGTGGAACTTGCAAAAGATCTTGCACCATATTATTGATCTTTCTAGCTATCTGTGCTCACCATTAAAACAAAAGAAATATTTAGAGCCAAGATATTGCAGCAATGTGTCAAAGCAGACGGATACAAACTAAGAGCAACCTCAATGTATATGGACTACTTGGTCCATAAGAGTGGGATACGTGTCGGTGGTCCATAGTTTCTTTGTTTGTTCCACAATGTTGGTGTCCATATAGACTAGAAAGTGGGCCCCACCATCACATAAAAAATCCACAAACCCCAGTCCCCTTCTCCTCGCGACCGTTCCTCCCTCCCCGTCGTGCTCGTATCCGCAGGAGGCAGCACGAGGCCCTCCCGCGCCCGGCGTCGGCGGCCGGCCTCTCCCCCGCTCGCCTGCTCTCTTGGGGGAGGCTCGGCTCCCCTCCCCTCCTCGCTCCGGTTCGCCTCGCCCGCGCCCAGCTCTTGGCGGCGGCGGCCCCTGTTTGTGCCGGGCGGCGGTGGATCTCGTGCCCTCGCCCGCGGCGGGGCTGGGCGGCGCGGGAGGGCACGGCGGCGGAGCGGATCTCATGTCTTCCGCTCTTCTTCCTCGCCGGCGGTAGGGCTGGTCACGCGATACTCTTCTTCCTCGCCGGCACTACTTTTTGGTAACAGAGAGGGAGGTGGGAGAAAAAATATTTTTTTATTCTTATGGGCAGTCTATAGCCATATGGATACCCGAAACTATGGACTAGTAGACGGACTGGTTTCACAACGTATCAGCTAGCTGACAAAAAAATTTTATTCCCTATGGACTACTTTTGAGCACATTGTGGTTGCTCTAAGGCGTTTTTTCTTTATTCAGAACGTTTTCTCCCATAGTGTCTGTTTGGAACCCTTCTTTGTAAGAAATTATAATCTACTTAATGGATTAGCTTATCTGGCTTGGAATTTGAGATCCCATAACCTATCTCAAAGTTGACATGTAAATCTATCTCATGTTATGTTTATACTCTCCAGCTGATGAATCCGGCCCAGGTGCGGTTGGCCGAGGCCTAATAAATTAAGGTTGCCCGGAACCCAACAGTTCTTTAGACACACCCACTCGGGCCACTCGGGGGAAAGACCCATTCGCCCTAAAAGACTAGTCCAATAGGGGAAGGGTGGCTCTCCCTTTTAAGATGGTTTACTCCTCCCAACAAGCTAAGGAAGGTGGGATTATTCAGAGGCTCACACGGTCACCACCCGAATACAACTAGGCCGCTTGGCCCCCCTTTTTGTTGCACGTTTGTCAGCGGTTAATAGTGGACGATGTCCTCATCCACAGCCCTTTAAACAAGGGCCCGGCTTTGATACCAAATGATGAATCCGGCCCAAGTCGGGTTGGCCGATGCCAAATAAATTAAGTCTGCCCGGACCCCAACAGTTCTTTAGGCACACCCACTCGGAGAAAGGCTCAATCTCCCTAAAAGAGTAGTTCAATAGGGGAAGGGTGGCTCTCCCTTTTAAGGAGGCTTCATCCTCCTAAGCTAAGCAAGATGAGATTATTCAGATGCTCACACGGTCGCCGCCCGACTATAACTGGGCCACTTGGCCCCTTTTTGTTGCGCCTTTGCAAGCGTTAATAGTGGACGATGTCCTCATCACCAACTTAATTAAAGTTAAAGAAAGTATATAGCTTCTATTAGTGGTAACTACTCAAATTGTAAAAAAACGACTATATCAGAGCACTTTGCTATGAGCAGGGAATAAACTCATGCTAATAGTACACGGGTTCTGCACACATCATACACGGGCCAGAGAGAAAAGTACGTACCGGTAATTTGCCACTCCGAACAGCCAAAAGCCTCTGCAGAATGACTAGAGGTAGTTGGTTTTCCATAGCGATCATGTCTCTCCGTATGATTGGCCACCATGTTATAAAGCTTCGCTCACTGAAGACGGGGTCGTTAGTGGCGTAATCAACGGCAACATATCCGCCTTCTATTCCGATTTCTACTGCCCTTGCCCACTCCAACAGGAAGCAGCCGTCCATAACCATCATCTCCACGAAGTGACCCCTGTTTGCTCCACGCCATTTGTCGTCGTCCAGGTCACTGTAGGCAGCCAGGAGCTCATCAGCCACTTCATCGATGGCTGCGACAAATTCCTGTAGAGGCTTCCCTGACCGGTTCACCATGTACAGCACCGCCCGGCGCTTGTGCTCCTCCATGGGCAGGAGATGGGGCTCGCCATGGTGTAAGGGGCCCAGTGACACGAACCAAGGGCTGTATGCCTTGCTATTGGTCATGTCCTTCATAAACTGTGGCACCCGATAGATAGAGTGCCGACTCCACCGTGCGCTCTCTACCAAGGGGTTGGCATCCTTGCGGATCTTCTCCATCTCCACCACCCAGCTAGAACTTGCTGCGGTGTTGATGTCATTCTTGTGCTCCATTATTAGGTAATTCTCACCTCACGTTTTCTGTGTTTTCTCAGTTCATGGAGTGGCACTCAAAGGGCGTGGTGGCACACAGGTTTCCCAGTGTCATACGTGAGCTCTTCTCTCTATATACCCGAAATGAAAACGGTTTGTTGGTGTTTGTCGTGTTCATCGAAATGTGCGGGGGATCGACGTCATTTCGACGATCTCTCCGGTGGCTTTGGCTTGCTTTGGTCGGGGGTCAAGAACAAAAGGATAAGCCGACAACCAACAAGGAATATATATATACCTTCCTTCCCTTGCCATGGAGGGTGGCGTCCGCTTTGTGCACAATACGCAGGTGACGACTCTTTGCGTAAGCAGAGAGCGGTGCAAAGGATGTTGCTGCCAGGCTGCACGCGTACGAATGCGTCCATCGTAGCTAAGAAAGACAAGAAAGGTTATGGAAAATGTTGCTCTAGAACTAACATAATAGGAACAACTGTCAGGGACTCCTAGCTTATCGGTATATGCATATGGCCGGCCAAGCAGAATATCACGGGAGAGGAGCAAAGCCTTAAGGAGGTGGGCGATAATAAGCCATGGGCCGCGAGAATGTGTTCGGCCTGGTCCCAAACTGGTCCATAACAAGCCACAAGCAGTGTATAGAAGAGGCCCAGAATTAGAGCCCAAACATGCAGTACTAATTCTTGTACTCAAGAATAATGGAGGGAATAAAACCAGTCCACAAATACCGATACACAAAGGTAAAGATCAAGAGATGAAACTCACAATAATACAATCCAATAACCTCAGCAGGAATAATACCAGTCCACAAATACCGATACACAAAGGCAAAGATCAAGAGATGAAACTCACAATAATACAATCCAATAACCTCAACAAATTGTACGCAATAATACTAGTGAGAAATTAACCACGAGTTCTTGTTAACCCTTGGTGTAGAACGGAACAACCGTGTAGATGGTCTGCAGGAGGGCGGCGACGAGTAAGATGAACGCAGCCACCATGGAGGTAATCACCCAAGGGTTGCTCAGATAAGTGTTCGTGAAGCTGGCTCGCCACTTGTTCCGTCGCTTCTTGCAGTGGTTGTTTACCTTCCAATTCACGTAGCCTAGCTTGCTGCCTTCATCTGGCGTCCGTGCTAGCTTTGTGAGTGTATTGAACAACTCAACCACCTTCTTGTTGCTGCCTATCAGGTTTTCAAAGATCCCTTCGGATCTTAGAAGTGCCACATCTCTTTTTGACTCGATAATTTGATCCACAAAGGATACGTACGACGCTAGGTAGAAATTGGAACCAGGGTGCAGCCACTCAAATGCCATCAGGTTGAGGAGATATACCTCCGTCTCGTCATGCAGCGTGAAGAGGGGCATCCTCAGCACACCGTTGTTGAAGTTAACATCGTGGATGCTGTCAGTGTCGCTCTTCTTGAACCGGATCCCTGCCTCGGCCAGCTCAACTGCGCATGGCGTGCGTAGATTATATTTATCGGATCCTTCCGATTGCAGAGAGGTGCCACAATAATAGCTTTTGTGAAATATGTCTAGGAAGTGGAGTCCTAGCATGTCCATGCCTTCATCAAAGCGTGGAACTTGCAAAAGATGGCGCACCATATGATTGATCTCTCGATCTGTCTGTGCTTACCATTAAAACAAAAAGAAGTATTTAGAGCCAAGATATTGCAGTTACGTGTCAAAGCAGACATATACAAACTAAGGGGTGTTTGGTTTTAGGGACTTTTTGTGTTGGGAATAAAAAGTCTCTAAAAGTCCGTTAGAACGAGCTTTGTTGTGGTACTCTCAAATGACTATGAGCCGTTCATTTGATTAGATCTGAGAGCTAGAATCATCTATTACTTTCTAGGAGGTAATACATCAAATAAGTAAAGTTTTAGATACAAAGATTCTTTTTAGATCTAATTAATGCATGCATGGTGGACTACATACGATGAATCTTTTTATTTTTGCAACTTTGGATGTAACATAATTTAATTAGAATAAATTAATTATTTTTGATGCACTTGTTACTTACAGACGCAACATAACGTGCGTGTGTATATATATATATATACACACACACACACATATATATATATATGCCCAACTTAGATGCACGTATATGAAACCCTATGTGCGTATATGAAACTTTATGATAGCTGCTTGTCTTTTAGGAGATCCTCTCAATTATGTATGTAACATGATCGGTTTTTAATTTTAACATAAAAAATATCATCAAGCTTTATACATAATGAACCTGCTAAAAAATTATTTATGATACCCTATTATTATTGGTGTACAATTTTAACCTTATAATGTGATAGGTTTATACGCATCATGACATGAGAGTGATACTTGTCATTTTAGTTTAGCCATGGGAGCAAAAAAGAAGGACGTGACGACAATCACACAAAAGAAAGGGTGCAGGCAGCCAGCTATGCGGAAGAACAAGGAAGGACTGCATGCCCACCCATGTCTCGCTTGATTAGGGGATTTGAAAATATTTTACTTTTAATTAATTAATTTAAAATCTACAAAAATCAATGGCTCAGATTTATTTGAGATATTACCTCCTAGAGAGTAAAGAGGGTACCATAGCATTGCCCCATAGAAAACCAAACAGGAGAGGAACTTTTTTTTGAGACTTTTTGCTAAAGTCCCTAGAAATACTTTTCGGAGGGACTTTTTCCAAAGTCCTAGGTTTTTTTAGAAACAAACAGAGCCTAAGGAGTTTTTTCTTTATTCAGAACGTTTTTTTTTCTCATAGGGTCCGTTCAGAACCCTTCATTTCGGAAAAAAATTAGAATCTACTTAATGGATTAGTAGCCTATTTAGCTTGAAATTTGAGATTATATAACTTTGCAAATTTGACATATAAACCTATCTCAAATTCATAGAGTGGGAGATGGAAATGGATTATATAGATCACTATGCTATGTATGTACTCTCTAACTTAATTAAAGTTATAGAAATTATATAGCTTCTATTAGTTGTAACTACTCAGACTGAAAAAAAAAAAAAACGACCATATTCTATAGTGGTAACTACTCAAATTGTAAAAAATGACTATATTCTATCTTTGAGTAAAAACAGAGTACTTTGCAATGAGTAGGTTATAAACCTCATCATGCTAATAGTACACGGGTTCTGGATACATCATACACGGGCCAGAGAGAAAAGTACGTACCGGGAATTTGCCACTCCGAACAGCCGAAAGCCTCTGCAGAATGACTAGAGGTACTTGGTTTTCCATAGCGATCATATCTGTCATCACGGTTGCCCACAATGCTCTATAGCTTCGCCTACTGAAGACGGGGTCGTTGGTGGCGTAATCAACGGCAACATGTCCATCTTCTATTCCAATTCCTACTGTCCTTGCCCACTCCAACAAGAAGCAGCCATCCATAACCATCATCTCCACGAAGCGACACTTGTTTGCTCCACGCCATTTGACATCGTCCAGGTCATTGTACGCAGCCTGGAGCTCATCTGCCACTTCATCCATGGCTGCCACAAATTCCTGTAGAGGCTTCCCAGACCGCTTAACTATGTGCACCACCGCCCGGCGCTTGTGCTCTTCCATGGGCAGGAGATGGGGCTCACCATGGTGTAAGGGGCCCAATGACACGAATCGAGGGCTGTACGCCTCGCTATTGGTCCAGTCCTTCATAAACTGCGGCACCCGATAGATAGAGTGCCCACTCCACCGCGCGCTCTCCACCGTGGGGTTGGCGTCATATGTATCGAGCATCTTCTCCATGTCTATCACCCAGCTGCTACGACTTCCCTTCTCTATGATTCTCGTGGCGTCTGACTCTTTCACCTTCATGAACAGCTTCTCGTTGGCTCCACCGTCGTGCTCCGGCAACTTTTCCAGCATCTCGATCTCCACCGGCAAGCTGCGGCTACCACTAGCCTTCCCGTTGCCTGCCCCAATCAAAACCGAATCCTCTTCCATTATAGATCGATCCTCCCTACTTGCACACACGCGACCCCGGCCCTCGACTTTAATTATAATTTGTAGTTGAGTCTCGGATTGTATTTAGTGTTAGACCGGGCAGCTGCTGAGCTCTCTATATACATGCGCAAAGCATTACTTACACCGTTTTGTGTGGTAGCTCGGTGAGATGTCTATAGCATGGTAGGTCCAGCCATCGTCCTCGCCTGTTCCTTGCCACAACGCTGTCAATTCTTTATGGCAATGGACTAATGGTGGATCTAGATAGGTGAGTCAGGGATGTAAACGGGTTGTTTGCGAACCTAAACAGGTTTAAGTTTTATGAGTAGTAACAACGAAAATTGAACCTGCCGCTTGTATCCCTATAGGTCCGGGACTACCACTAGCTAGCCCGTGTGCACTTGGAGAAAAAATCGTTGGACTATAGGTATGGACACGTATTGTGAATTCATAGCAGGTGTCCACGGCTTCATGAAACCGTTCTCACTCAGTTTTTTTTTTCAGAAGACTGTAACGCTTCCATCCATCTACCATCAGATCAGGTATGAAGCCCTTACGCCCCGTGTAGATGCATGTGCCTGGTCCACTGGACTGACAAGAAAAAAGATTGGCACTTCCTCACTTGTCAAGCATGTTTTGAGATGCTTCACATGTGAAACTATTTCAAAATGACCTGCAAATAGCTCATGAAGCTTCTCGAACAGTTGCGCCAAACAGGACTTTATTCATAGATTATTCATAAATTGCCTTGCCATCATGGTCATTCAAAATTTATATGCTATCGAAATCGACCATGCATGCATGCATCTATATCCCTAACGTCAAAGAGCAAAAGTTTCATGCTTCACGAATCACAACAGGTGCGATATATTCAGTCTTTCCCGTGCCCTAATTAAACTCGTTTGCATCTGCATACAGTCCCAAATGGAATACAAAGTGTTTTTGTATGGTATGTCATTCCCCTTCGCAGTTAGCCGTATGAGTTAAGTGTTCAAGCGTTGCACAACCCTATATATATGCCGCAACAAATTGTAACATTATGAAACGATCATTGTTAATTCTCTAAACCCCCTTGTACATACTATATGAGATATAGCGGCATGTATCTAGGCATAGTATGGACTTTGATTATAGACAAATTAGAACTCACGACGAGATCACTAAACAAATCTTAAGCTCTACAAAAGATAACAACACGGCAAGTTAAACCTCTCATTGCCACGGACAGGTACCTATGCTAGTCTACCACGACCACGCGAAAAGGATGTATACCTACTAACTAACAACGCTCTGGTGGCCCTCGATTTGATTTGTTGTCGGCTCTGCCCGGGCTCCGCCATCTGAGGTCGATCGATATACTCCTGATCTGTCAAACTGCGCGTTTGGTTATCAACATGATAGTACGTACTTGTATGTGATTGGTCGAGCCCAGGTGCATAATAATGATGATGGTCATACGTCGTACCAATGGTCCTTGCTCACCCTAGTACTCCTACAGAGCAGAGTTGTTCCCGCTGATGTGATGACAGATCGATGTCCAAGCGTGTGCTGCACTTGGTCCAGTGCACCGTAGATAGTAGAGCTCACACACTCAGTTGGCTCTTCCATGGAGTATACCGGACATCAGCTAGGAGTTGGCCGTGCACCATGCAAGTGTGGACAACGAAATTGCGGTACAAGTGTCTACCAATCACTCGATTGTTGCACAAACTCTCAAACCGACGGTTTGCATGGGAGCAAGGACAGTGGTTTCGCCCGCCGAACGGCGGGGAGAAACACCACGTCACACGCATAGTGGCAGACCCCACCAAAAGTTAAGGCTCGGCTGTGCTGTGGCAGTATTGGACTGGGTGAGATGCTCTTCGCCAACTTTTTGCCGGCGTTTCCAGAGTCGCTCGCTTCACTCTCTCTCCTGCTTTCTCACTCCACCACTAGGACTTCGCCGGCTACTCGCTCATTGTTATATATACTTGCTCTGAGCCGGAGAAGAAAACAAAAAGTAGTGGCTTTCTCATGTTCCCGCCGGCTTGTGAGGAGAGAGGAGAGACAAAAATAGCTCGTGTGAGGAATATTGTATGGTTTTGCTGCGGTACCTCCAAAACACATAGGGTGTGTTCAGTGGCGGAGCCTGCTTTTACTCACCACTAGGGCCTCTAAGAAGCTAAAAATTCAGTACTATACGCATGATTGTGACGCTCATATTCAGTGAAGTCAAGATCATATATCCCAGCAAGTTTAATCAATTTTGACGGTCATATTGGCAAAGGAATTCTTTGGATCTAGACAAGAAATGCATCTAGAGAGGCAATGGAATATAAGCAAATTGAATATTCAGTACATAATACAAATATGTGGGAGTGGGGAGGGGACTGACAAAAACTAAGCATAGTTGGGGGGCAAGGGCGACTGGCACGGGGAAGCTACAACAACGGACAAATCGGAGACCGGGCGAGGGGGCGGGGACGCGGCGCCCTCCCTAGCCGCAGGCCGAGTTCTTGTCGGGTGGGGACAGCGGATAGGGGAGAACCCCCCCGCATAGCAAGGGCAAGGGCGCACCGGCACAGGAAGCTACAACAACGGAAAAATTGGAGACCGGAGAGCAGGCGTGGACGCGCCCTCCCCTAGCCGCGGGTCGAGTTCTTCGCCGGTGCCGGGCGGCCGCTGGTGGGAGTGGGACAACCGGACGTGGAACCGGTCGGCAAATAGCTAGGGGGAGTGGGACCTTCCCCTAGCCGCACAACCGCACGGGTGAGTCATGGAGCAGAGTGTAGAGCCGGATGCGCGCCCGGCGCCAACGCCGAGTGGAACCGGGGGTGGATGGGGCATCGGGGCGGACGGGTGACGGCAGCGGACGGCCAAGACCGAAGGATGGAAACGAGACGGAGTTGGGAATCATAGGGCGTGTTTGATTTTCGGCCCCGCCCCGGCCGGGTGGCGAATCGTGAGCCCGGCTTTGGCCATACATCTCTGTTGTTTGATTCTATTTCTCCATGGAGACAGTTCGGTTCATATTTGTGTTTGATATTGCACGAGGCCGGGATAGGGTGACCTTACAACCGGCATTCGGTGGCCTTACCACCCCCTCCCCTAATTTGACATTTCGTCAAACACCGGGGCCCCGGAGGCGAAGCACCGTCGATGGTGAGAACTGCCGTCGCGTGAGCGCCGCGGGGCGCTGAGCTCCGCCTCGGCGCCGCCGCGCGGCGCGTGGGGCGCGGGCGGCCACCGCCGGCCGTGGAGTGGGTGTGCGACCTTGGGGAGGTTGCCCGCCTAGCCGCCAGCGCCGCCACTCCCCGGCCGCCCGGCCGAGACACCCATGACCGGGCGCTGTGGAGGTTGAGGGAGAAGAGGGAGGTGACCGTCGGGAGGTAACCACTGAGGAGCGAGCTCAAGCGCCCGAACGAGCCCGGCTCTAGAGAAACGCTCCCGGTTGCGTTCGACGCAGCCAAGAGAGCGAAGACTTTTGCATCCACGAGAGACATGCCAGGGGGGGCCGGAAAACGAAATCAAACACGGAACCCCGCACGCGACGGGCTCGGGCACAACTTTTTGGCCCATATCAAACACTCCCATAGGGTCTCAAGGAGACCGACGGACGTGATGCGAGTGCCGCATGCTCGGCGCTCGGCTCCGGGCCTTTTGATTTGGGCTAAAAAATACATGGGGATAGTAGACTTCATGGGCTCGACGACTAGGGTTGGGCCGCAGCAGATCTGCGACAAGGTGTGTTTGGTTGGGTGGCTATGCACTAGTCATCATGCTCTCTAGAGCACGTATTTAGTTATTTGGTTACTTGTATAGGGTCCGAGATCGGCCAAGAATGAACTGACCCCTCGGTCGTTCTTTCAGGGCTAGAGTATACAATAATGAGGCCACCATAAAAATTTTCCCACAATTAGACCATAGAAATTATTGTTATAAATTATTCAAATTAATTATAAAAAACATAGATCTAACTCTACAATAAAAATTTATACTAAAACATACCCTATTATATATGTATATGTACATTTACTCATGTAGAGTCTAAAAAAATTTGTTTTTTCATTTTATGATTTTTTTGTGATTTATTATGATTTTTAAAGATTCAAAGAAATAAATAAAAAAGAAAAAGACAAAACCATATTCAAAAACCACTTTAGAGAGGTAAAGCACACCGTTTAAAAAGTTGAGGGAGGCGGTTTATCTGATTTTACGGTTTAAGAGGAAAAAAATATACTTTTT
Source organism: Hyparrhenia diplandra (assembly GCA_015847255.1). Lineage (NCBI taxonomy): Eukaryota > Viridiplantae > Streptophyta > Magnoliopsida > Poales > Poaceae > Hyparrhenia > Hyparrhenia diplandra. Next base: position 811,302 of record JADLZK010011475.1, read on the forward strand.
TGATATAAAAGGAAAAATATTTTTTTTTTTTGATAAAAGGAAAAATAGACTTTGACAAAAGCTAGGGAGAAAAAAGAGTCGAGAGGAACTTCGCGTGGGCGCGTGAGGCCGTGAGCCCACCTCCCGGGTTAGTGGGCCGTTGGCGGATCGTGTGCGAGGAGGCCCTCCTAAGTCCACCAACTCGAAAGATTGCCACACAAGCTCCCGTGCCTTCACTCAATCAATCAATCACTCCGCCTTGGGAAAAAGGAAAAAAAACAAAACGGAAAACCAATCCTCGCCGCGATAAATCCACGGCTGAAAGATCAGGCCGACGGCTTTCCATTGTACTTCCCGAGGAGATATTTATTTTTCCGTTCCGTTTTCCCCGTCACAAAGCTACTCCAACTCCAACAAACTGCTCCGCTTTCGGCAGCTGACCCCAGCAGCGGAGGGAGGAAGAGTGCGTGCGGACTGCGGCGGCGGCGGCGGCGGCCGGCGGACGAAACAATGGCGCCGGCGAGGACGAGCACCTGGACGCGATTCGCGCGCTGATGGCGGCCCACTCGCCGCCGCTCCACGCGCTCGTCGTCCCCTCCGAGGACGCCCACCAGGTCCGTGCCGCGTCACGCCACGCCACTGCCGCCCCTCTCGCGCAGATCGGGGGTGGATCGGATCTCCGGTTTGGGGGTCCGCTTTTGGGCTAGCGCTAGGTTTTTGTTTTTCATCATCGGGTCGTTCTGCGGATTGGTGATGTTGGCTGTGAATTGTTTGTGCAGAGCGAGTACGTGTCGGAGCAGGACAAGCGGCGGGAGTTCATCTCCGGGTTCACTGGGAGCGCTGGTCCGTGCTGAATTTATCCATCTACCTTACCGTAGTCTCTCTTTGAGAAAAAATCTTGCCCTTCCTCGTTTGCTACATTATGTTAGGTTCATTCATGTGATTTTGGTATGGTCAGATACTTGGATTAGCTCTTAATAAAGGCAATTGTGTATCCATCTATCATATTCGCTCTTTTTTGAGAAAATCATCCCTTCCTAGTTTGTTACTTTGTATTAGGTTTATTCATGTGATTTTGGTATGGTTAGATACTAGCTCTTAAGGAAACTGTTTATTTGTGATACATGCTGTATTTGTGGAAGCAGTTAGGCAGTTCAACCAGGCACAAGCTTTTTTTTTTTTTCAAAAATTTAGCACTTAGCACGATTTGACAAGCTATGATTGTGCTTAAACCATGTTGTGCTCGATAGGCTCTTTCAATATGAAGTGCTGCAACTTGCTCGATCCTTGTCGCAGTGTGTCCACAATGGGGCTTGTGATTTCTGCAGTGTGCACTGATTCAGTAATTCTGCTACCTTTTAGTTGCAGAAATTATAGGTCAGCTAATAAATCATGATTCCTATGGATCTTAAATAATCTCATAAAAATCCTCTACAGGCTGGTACAGTTTGGTTTTGTGTGCATATTGGATAGTTTTAGATTTTTGTCACTAAAGGAGTGCATGGAACAACTGTTTTTGGGATTATGTGTTAATGTTTCGCAAAAAGGAAACCTCATCTTGGGTAGATGTTAAATATATAAATAAATTGCATTTACAGCTGAGTACGGAGTTTTTTTTTAGAGACAACTCCATGTACGTAAATATGAAGATGCAATGGATAACCAGTGGAGTCTGAAGTGACTTTTTTTTTTTTTTCTCTCATGTAATCATTTTATGATAAATTTGGATGTTCTTGTGTTCACTTCCCACATTTGACTGATACCTTGATAGGCCAATTCAGCCATTGGAGTGCCATGTTCAAAAACATGCAATTCTTGCTTATCTAGGAGTTAAACAGTTTGAACTTTGACCTAATTCATACAAAAGAAGTACTAACATCTTGATACAAAATATTCCCTCTGTCTCTAAATATCTGTTGTTTGCGTTTCCCAAGAAACAACTTCAATTAAATATATATTTAAAAATATTAATATTTATAGTATATAATTAGTAGCATTGGAAAGATCTTCGAATCTAGTTTTTCAACAAATTATTTGGAGATATAAATGTCATATTTTCTACAAATCAAGTCAAACTTGTGGCATGCACACCAATGGCAATAGATAAAAAGGGACGGCGAGAGTAAGTACCACTAGATTAGTAATTAGTAATGGGATATATTTTCATAATAAATTTATTTGGGGAAATAAATGCTAATATTATTCACTATAACCTTGGTCAAACTTTACCTAATTTGATCGACACGAATCCCACAATTGTATGTTTTTTTTTTTGGATGGAGGGAGTATTTGTTCTTGGAGGAGCAATAAAGTAAATTAATGGTTGATTTGGGCAAGATTGTATCTGTCTCATTGTCTATGTTATGACAATTCCATAGCTGGATTTGAAAATGGATCAACCTCCTCTAGCCTCCTGTGTTATGTGTGATATTTACGTTGGTTTGTTGGTTATTGCGTTGGTTTCTTAGTGTGCGTATTGAATTTCAAATAGGCTTGGCTCTTATTACCATGAAAGAGGCATTGTTGTGGACGGATGGACGCTACTTCTTGCAGGCAACGCAGCAACTGAGTGATCGTTGGAAACTTATGCGCATGGGAGAAGACCCACCGGTTGAAGCATGGATAGCTGATGTAAGCGGTGGCTTTCCTTCTACAGCAAATTTGTGATGATCTTCTAAAGTTCAACATAAAAGCATTGGTCACATGAGTTGTACATGGCAATGATTGTGCTTTATCTTTGGTTCTGAACTTGTCCATGCTATTGTTTATGAGATATACAAATTTATTTTTCTTGCTCACCTATCTTTCTTTTTTGAACATAAACCTTTGTGGGATACCACTAAGATATACTTAATTTTTGGATTATGAGTTGATTTGAATTTCTGCCTTTAACTGCTTTGTTATATGTGAGTGGAAGTAAGTTGACATTTAACTGGCTGGAAAAAGTCTACTTGACCCCCTGAACTATAGAATTTTGTGACTACTCCTTTCCATGAACTTTAAAACCGTCTAACCAGCACATTAAACTTTTCCAAACCGGCTACTCAACCCCCCGGCCGGGTTTGGTCGGGCGGTTTTGCCGGCGTGGAGGCTGTTTTGACAGCGTGGAGCCAGCGTGTAGGTGGTTTGGCCACGGTGGCGCGGTGGATGGGATCGGTGGGTTAAATGGGTGGCGAGTGGGGCCCGCTGTCTCTCCCTCTCTCTCCCCTGCTCAGTCCCTTCATGACTTGAACGGTGCCCCAGCTTCAGCTTCTTTCGACGGCCAAGGGCGGGCGCATCACATCGCCGGCAACAGCAGGGGCCATGGTATTGTATTGTCGCCGGCGGCGGGATCTCCGGCGGGCTTCACGTTGAGCGGCGTCCGCAGCGGCGGCGCCTGTATCTGATAGTGCTGCCCCAGCTGCTCGCCTAGGGCCACCGCCCGGTGACCCAGCCTTGACAGACTGGCGTCGTGGCCGCTACTGCTGTTGTCCCCCATCGTCATCGGCGCTGCTAGTAGGGGCGAGCAGGCGGGGAGTCCCGGGTGCACCTGTGCCGCCGGTACTTGCGCGCCCCGCGCATGCAGCGTTGATCTGCCAGCTCCCGCTCCCGCTCCGGCCGGGCTGGGCTATTAAAAGGAATTAGCTCGCCGACGCCGAACAAACTACCTCCATGCACGCGGATGGATGGATGGATGCATGCATCCGCTCATTGAGTCAATTCCAACTCGCTCGAACAATCCGTATCCAAAGCATGTAGCTGCATGCGCAACAGAAGAGAGATGATCGATGGAGATCAGTGAGCCATGCATTGTTGATGATCTGGACCGGGCAGAGCTAGGGGTAAGGAACCTTCGCTTGGATGAGTTTGAAGGCCGAGAGGTAACAGCGTTGGATCTGCATGCGTCGAACTGCACCGCAATAGGGACACCGGATCGGGGGACTGAGCAGGGGAGACAGAGAGAGGGGAGAGACAGAGAGAGGAGAGGGAGTGTTCCCGACAGCGGGGCCCCACTCGTCAGTCCATTTAACCCAAAACCACCTACACGCTGGCTCCACGCTGTCAAAAAACAGCCGCCACGCTGGCAAAACCGCCCAGCCAAACCCGGCCGGGGGGGTTGAGTAGCCGGTTTGGAAAAGTTTAATGTGCTGGTTAGACGGTTTTTAAAGTTCATGGAAAGGAGTAGTCACAGCCCTATAGTTCAGGGGGTTAAGTAGACTTTTTCCTTTAACTGCTGGTAGTTGTTTCTCCCGAAGTCAGACAAAAATTGACAATGTAAAACCTTAACTTTGTTCCCATCTTATTGAATTTAATGTAGCTACTTAAGGTTTTCCGGTGTGTTGCGAGAAAATTATTTTAAATTGTTTTGGTGATTGAGTAATTTTTTATCTTCTGTGTGGAATGCTACTGTCCTGGCTAATCTGAAGAATATTGTTGTGCTATCAGAATCTGGCTGCTGAAGCTGTCATTGGAATCAATCCATGGTGCATCTCTGTTGATTCGGCTCAAAGATATGAGCACGCATTTTCAAAGAAGCACCAGACATTATTTCAGCTTTCTTCTGACTTGGTGGATGAAGTATGGAAGGATCGCCCACTAGTTGAACCTAGGCCTGTAATTGTACACCCAGTAGAATTTGCAGGGGCGTAGTGTACCAGAAAAGATAAAGGAGCTGAGAGAAAAGCTTGTACATGAAAAGGCTACTGCCATTATAATAACTGCTCTTGATGAGGTACAATACATTCTATTGAAGTTGTTCAATTTCTAAATTTTTGTGGGACTTACCATGGTTATAATTTCCTTCACTCTTGTATGTTGTGTAATGGTTGCTTAGGTTGCTTGGCTGTACAACATTCGAGGAAGTGATGTGGATTATAGCCCAGTGGTTCACTCTTATGCTATTGTAACATTACACAGTGCTTTCTTTTACGTTGATAAGAGAAAAGTAACTATCGAGGTCAGTTAAATAACTAAGGGAATATATATTTTCTAATGACTATCATCTTATAGTGTTTATAAGCATTGTTTTGTAGTTGATGTAATGTAATATATTTGTTATGTGATTCTTCTATAATGCAGGTTCAGAAGTACATGTCTGGAAATGGTATCGAAATAAGAGAGTATGAAACTGTTCAATCTGATGCAAGTTTGCTTGCATCTGGCAAGCTACAAAGTTCTGTGCATGTGGAAAATGATACGAGTGAGGTGAAGAGTTCAAAAATTTGGATTGATTCTGGCTCATGTTGCCTTGCACTCTACTCAAAGTTGTGTCCACATCAAGTTTTGACGCTGCAATCACCAATTGCCCTTCCAAAGGCTGTTAAGGTGAATTTGCTTTGTTCTCTCTTGTGCTAGTGTAGTAGTGTATGAATTTGCGTGGAAAAGCATCTGTGAAAATTTCAATACTTGAGTACAATACTGAGTTATTAATCACAAATCCATCTTTTCTTGTTAGATAAGAATGATTACAGATTATGGAAGTCGAAATTGAAGAAAGCAAAACATTACTTATGGGAAATGCAACTTTATCTCACTTGCAATATGATTTAGTAAATAATCATTAATAGCACATAACCTATGTCCCAATATGCCATGCTATAAATTCTGCTGAAGTTAGGTCGAAGATCATGGTAAAAAACTATAAATTGACATTCCATTCTCAAATACATGTCACTTTATAACTCGTTCTGTCTAACTTTTAATTTTTTTGAAGATCATCTGTATTCTGTGGTATTAAAGGTGTGCATTAAGACAGTATTGTTCAAAACAAAAATAAGAAAAACATTACTATAAGTGATGTGGAATTGCTGGTATTCAATCCCATTTTGAAAGCTTCATTTATGGAAGAAACATAGTATTTGCACAATGCATCACAACAAATTTATTTTGTACTTTCTTTCCTTTTTTATTAGTGATCCATGATAATTAGTTTTTGAAACTGTGACTCTTGGAATTTAGTATTCTGTTTCCTCAAATTTTCTTCTTTGCAACAATGCTGTAGAACCCCACAGAACTGGATGGATTGAGGAAGGCACATATTCGAGATGGTGCAGCTGTTGTACAATACCTTGCTTGGCTGGATAATCAGGTCCGCATAGATTAATGTCTCATCATACTGAAATATTGCTGAACATATATTTGAATTTCATATATACCTGAGAATTTTTGCATCTGTCCTCTTCTTTCGCATGGTTACTAATTATCCTCTATAGAGTAATAGTTGTTCCATACTAGTTCTGATGTTCGTTTCCTCCCTACCAATTCAGATGCAGGAGAACTATGGAGCTTCTGGTTATTTCAGTGAGATAAAAGGGTCACACAAAAAGGAAAATTTGTGAGTTTATCTTATTATATATTGCACTTGTTTGTTTTGGGCAGCAGAGTTTTTGCCTACAAATGCATAAATACCATTAGTTTTGCCTGTTTATGCACCATTTTTTAAAAAATCTTTTTATAAGACTCCAATGTACATTTCCATTATTGTGCATTTGTGTGTCAGACTCGAATCGAAATTTAATTGTGTTTTATAATGTTTGAATATCTTTTTCTGTTCTGTAGACCAGCCAAACTTACTGAGGTGTCTGTGAGTGACAAACTTGAAGGCTTCCGTGCAACTAAAGAGGTATGCTAGCCTACAGCAACATCACTTCTTAAAGCATGTCTAGATGTTTCACTTAAATCTGCTATGGCTGCTGTTACTGCTCAGAACTATGGAACCTTGAAGTGATCCAACAGGTATCACTTCAGTAGTATTTGTAGAATTTGCTAACACTGGGTTACAGTACTTTAGCTGTCTTTGTTTGGACTCAACGATAAATCACAAAACGTTTTCTTGGCTTCATTTATTTATTATGGATATTTTCTATTCAGTAAAGTGAAACAAAGCATTGGTGTTGGACTTTATTATCCTCATATCTTTTGATGTTATATGACTATCTAAATTAATTGCTTTGTAAAGGCTAGTGAACATTTTTTGCCTTCAGTTACTTGATGCGCTGCAGTATGTGACAAATTACAATATTCCTGCAGAACTTTAAAGGTTTGAGTTTTCCCACAATTTCATCTGTGGGACCAAATGCAGCCATTATTCACTATAAACCTGAAGCAAGCACATGTTCAGAAATGGATGCTGATAAAATCTATCTTTGTGACTCGGGGGCACAGGTTGTATATTTAGTACTTAACTATCACTTTATGTTATTGGGTCTCTTTGAATCTGCTGACTGCTGACTTCTTTCATTATGGTGTACATGCAGTACCTGGATGGCACAACAGACATTACAAGAACTGTTCATTTTGGCAAACCCTCAGAACATGAGAAAGCATGCTACACAGCAGTAAGTGCTATCTTTTTTAAAAGTATTTTTCTCTCATCATTACCTAGCCATATATAGTTTCATTTACCGCAGTAATTGTGTTATCCTTTCACTAAGCCATCAGTTTCAATAAAACATCAGTTTCTGACAAACTGGGGATAAGAAATGAAGGATTTACAGTACCACACCACTTTTTCTTATTCTGAAAACCTCTCTCCGTCTCTTGTTTTTCTTATGTTTTATCAAGGTAGTAATATGGCTGAATCAGCCAGCTACCCTTTTTTGTATCAATCTTTACAATGAACTTTACCATGATGCCTGAATTTATTAAAATTCATGTTAAATTGATTTCTATTGTATTTACTTTGTTTCCTGTGTTTGATTCTAATACTGAATTGCTTAATGTTGGAAATAGGTCTTGAAAGGCCATATCGCACTAGACATTGCTGTGTTTCCTAATGGGACAACAGGTGAGTTTGTTTGGCTCTTTAATCATATCCATGCAAGAAACTGTCTGCCGAACTGTTTGAGAAGCATGGCTGTAATATTGATGAAGTCACATTATTATGGTTGTTTTTCCATGGTTTCAGCGGTTTACTACAAAACTTAAAATAATCATCTTCACAGTTGGCATTCGAGTAAAACAGGAGCTTAGATATAATACATTTCTCGTACAAATAAATTGAGTGGCCTGATCATTGTATGTATGGGTGTGCAACACTGTATTAAGTTATTTTATATAAAACCAATGTATATGCAGCAATTTCCTTTTTATAGATATAGTTCATCGAAAGTCTAGGTGAGAATATGGCACGAAGGATTAGTATATTGACTGTGGGTGTGAGGTACATGCATATATAATATAGGCAAGGATGTCGATGGTGAAGTTTACAGAAACAGAGCCACATCCTTGCCTATCACAACCAGTAAGCAATCTATGGCGCTGTTGCTGCTGGGCCGGTGTAGGTGCACATGGGCCAGGAGGGGCATGTGCTGGGCCGCTGGCCACACCAGAATGGAGCCTGCCCATGGGTTGTAGGAGGGCCTGGAAGCCTTATCCACAGGGTAGGTGCAGCCCGTGGACACACACCCTTGGTGATTTACCTTGAGCCTGCAGACACAGTGCTGCTGCCCTGGCCACCTCACGCTAGCCCCATTTCAAATTCGGGGGTGGGCAGCTTGCTGGGCATGCCCCCAGAGGGACAGGAGCCCCCTGGGGTTGGGTGTTGGATCACTTTGGCGGTGGCACATTCACGTGCCGCGGATGCCACACAATCTGTGTCCTTGCGTGTGGAGGCCAGGTGCATTGACTCGTCATCCCTGGCCATGGGCAGGGAAGACGCAGAGGTGTCTAGTGCAGCAGCAGCAGAGTGGGTGGGTGGGGGGGGGGGGGGGATACGTCGGCCATAGGGGAAAGAGGGACTAGGGTTTGAGTGGCAGCGAGGGGTCGATGGTTGACCAGCCTGATAGCATATAAACGAGAATATGTCAAAGGGATTAGTAGATTGATTATAAGGGTGCAAGATACATGCGTATATAGGCAATGCTGTCTCGGGTTAGGTTTATAGAAACTGGAGTGCTGGACCATCACCAGATATCCTTGCCTATCATCAATCACTAAGCAATCTAACCTAGTGCATATGACTCATTGACCGGTGCAGCATAGTACTCATGGGCCAAAGGTCCAATATACAATACAACACAGATTGACTGCCTTTCTAACCAGAAGTCATGGTCATCCAGTCTGAACTGTGATGGATATCCCATAAGTAATTTTTCTATACTGAATTCCTTAAATTTGCAGGGCATGCTCTTGATATTCTTTCACGAGCTCCACTCTGGAGAGAGGGACTTGACTATCGGCATGGTACAGGCCATGGAATTGGATCTTATTTGAATGTCCATGAAGGTCAGAATGACTGTTTCCCCTTATATTGTCTTAGTTCATCTTATTGTGTGTCTGCCCTAAAATGATGAAGTAACTCATTTCTTGCTGTTGAACCAGGTCCTCATCTAATTAGCTTCAGACCTTCTGCTCGAAATGTACCGTTGCAAGCATCAATGACTGTGACAGATGGTCAGTGTCAATCTAACTTCAAATTTGTTTAAATTATTTAAGGTTTATTATCATGTTTCTATTATATGCCAATGTTGATATTCTTATCAAAGATTTTTACCGACTCAATTGCATAATCTTGTAGAGCCTGGTTATTATGAAGATGGGAACTTTGGTATAAGATTGGAGAATGTACTTATTTGCAAAGAGGCCAATGCTAAATTTAATTTTGGAGATAAGGGTTATTTGGCATTTGAACATATAACATGGGTAAGCCATTCTTTGATTTCTTTCTTCCATGTGACTAGAGTATCTGACTATATTCAGTCATGCACTCATGCTCAATATTATTGTTACATGATACCCACATCACTTTTATTTATTTCTGAAGTGCTTTTGTTTTCCTTCATTTAGTCTCCTGTCTAGTTTGGAATGAAGTTCATATTCCATATAAAATTGATACATTAATGGATACACCAATACACAGCTTTCCAAAGGTTCAGGGTTAACTAGAAGCTTTGTTTTCCTAAACGGTATTAAACGGCCGTCAAAAGCGCGTTTAAACGCTACTCAGTAGTCAACCGTGTTGGCCGTGTAGTCCGTTTAATCCCACTTAATCCGTTTTTTGGCCCGTTTAATCAGCCGTATAGTCCGACTAAACGCTAAATGAGGGGTGACCGACTGTTTAGCGTTTAGGCTAACAGGGCCTAGAAGAGAACCATAGATCTCTAATCAGGAGCATTTTTATGTAAAATCTTCCTAAAGATGTCGTGGCATTCTAGTTAACCTCAGAACCTATTTTGAAATGAAGGAAAATGTCAAGGGATTCTGTAGTAATGTTAGTGTCATAGAAACAGAGATAACTATGTGTCAATGGAATGAAGAAGCATATATAATTAGAAATCTATATGAAATGGATATGTCTAGAGGAACTTGGGTGGAAAATGCAACATTATCTTCAGGAAGTTTCTTTTGTGTATGTATCAAGTCAACCATTTCACCTAATCAGCTCACTTTAGCCCCGCTTAGCCTGGTTTTGCTAGAATGGAAGCAAGCCCTTAGTTTGTTTCTCTTGTTATAAAAGTGTGATGCAAGTCATGGGCCTCATGTGTGAGGTTTACATCACCTCTGATGTTCCCAAAGAAATGCTGCATTCATCTGTTTCTTAAAATTACAATGCAGTGCATCATTTATTTTATATTGATGAATTTCTTTGTTTTTGTCTGTATGTGTAGGCTCCATACCAGACCAAACTGATAGACACCAAGCTTCTGACTCCTGTTGAGATTGACTGGGTAAACACGTACCACTCAGACTGCCGGAAGATCTTGGAGCCTCTTCTGAACGAGCAGGAGAAGCAATGGTTGATGAAAGCCACTGAGCCCATAGCCGCAAGCAGCTGAGCCTTTTCACCCAGGTTGCCATGTCGCGATGGCAAGGCTTATTGATCCAGCACAGCCCTCTGCGCTGATCTTCACACATCATCTGTGTGGCATACGCTGTGCGTACATAGATGGGCTGCCCCCGCTGGTTCGTTCGTTAGCTTGAATAATAGTGGTGAAGGAACAGGATATGGCTTATTCTCGTTGTTGATCTTTGCTGCGAAAGTGGTGTGTTTGGCTGGAATAAAGATGAAGGTAGAATGCTATTTTTTGTTAAGTTGATTTGTACAGTTATTTTTAGAAATTGATTTGCACTTTGAATAATTGTTTCGCCCAATCTCCGATGGCCATACTGGGAGAGCTTTGGCGTTACCGTAATGCCTACAGTTTGCACTACACCAATAAACTGTTAGTAAATTATTATCTAGTGGTGGCAAAAGTGTACTATATCCATTATACATATACTGTAGCGTGTCACCATACATCTTGTAATCCCAAGAGACTGCCTGCGTAGATACCAACTTCCCCAAGAGAAAGATCAGGTCCCGGCTCTGCGTAGATACCAACTTCCCCAAGAGGAAGATCAGGTTCCGGCTCCACCCATTCCCAATCGTCGGTCCTGGGGTCATATACGGCCAAGTCTCCTCCGACTCGTTCCCGCATTAGCAACCTCCCATCATCTAGCACAAACAATGGTTTTGGACGGCGCAGATGTGCCGGCATGATGGAGTAAACCCGAATGCTACATTCTTTCACCCATACGCCCCTCTTAAAGTCGGTCAGAGTCCAGAGGCGAGTCGTGTCCAAGCTGTGCACCAGAACTAGAGAGCCTCTCAGCTCAGCCAAAGCAAAATGGCACCAGCGATCGTTGAGGTCGACCTGGGGCTCCTTGTTCGAGTCATCGCCGTGGTATCCAACGCCCATGCTTATAGGCCCCTGGAGTCGTTTCCTCCATTCCTCCCTCTCAAGATCGAACGAAGCAACGCAATCTGCCGGAGGAACGTCGTCAATGCCGCCAGCGCTAGGCAGCGCCGCCATGTCCTTGTACACGGCACTATTCCTCAAGAAGTAGACCACCCCGTCGACGACGGTGCTGCTGTCCGGACAGACGAACATGTCAGGACTCGGCATGTCTCTCCACCGTGCACGGCCACGGCGCCGACGACCGCCGCCGGTGAGGGTAAGGGTGAGCACCTCGAAGAGATGTGGACGGTCGTCATCCTTGAGCCGGTGGAGAATCCGCAGCACCTTGTGTTCTCCCGTGGCGCCGACCCTTCCGAAGGCAAACGAGGTGGCCGCCTCACGTAGGCGGCGTCGGCTACCCGGACCCCGATGCGACGGTGCCGGGAGCACGGGTAGCCTGAAGCGACGAGCGACGACTGGAGCCCCGGCATCGGCCGCCGATGCCGGATCGAGCACGCGGCAGGTGTTGTCGGCCTTGTTGGCCACCAAGACGAGGCCGAGGCGCGGGCACAGCACCTGCCCGGGGCCCATGCCGCTTGCGACTCGTTTCACCGTTTTGCCTGACAGGTCGATGAGGTCGATGCGCATCTGCTCTCCGTCTTCGGAGAGGAAGCTCGCCACGAAGAGCGGGTCCCGTTGGTGCCGGGCGGCGTGCGCACGGATGAAATGTGGGTCGCAGGTGAGGGAGCGCCATGAGCGGCAGACGACGCGGAGGCGGCACAGCTCCTTGGCCGACAGCAGCAGGAAGATGTCGAACAGCACGTCCGTGGAGAGCTCAGCTAAGGCCCGTCTGGCTCGGCGGGTCATCATCGGAGTCGGAGCCATCGTCGTCGTCACATCTGGTTAGTTCAGCGCAACAATCATGTTGCTAGTGCCTATATATATTCCATATGCATTTGTTCGTGTTGGAGTCGGAGTCCATGTTTGGTTGGAGTCGGAATAGCAATGTTTGGTTGGAGTCGGAATTGCATAGCTTTGCGTGTGTGACTCCACGTATGACCACCACTTGGGTGATTGGTGGATGTAAGAGAAAAATTCATGGCTGGTCCCCAACTCGGCACATGGTGTCATCTAGATCCTTTTTACTTTCAAAACGTCAATTCTTGCTGGATTTTTTTACGACTTCAATTGTTATCTACACTACGTCAAAAAGTTTCTTCAGTAAGAGCCCTGGTCGTTTTAGTTATAGGAGCGGCTCAATCTTGAGCCCAGTCGTTTTAGTTATAGGAGTGGCAAGTTTTGGTCACCAACCAAATAGGCGTGCAGGTGCCACTGTGTTGGAAACTAATGTTGCATGCCAAAAGGTTGATGTACCTTTGATGCAACCAAGTTCCAAACAAATTATTAAATATAAGACCTTATATACTTATATTATGCATAAAGGCTCTATTACACCCGTGCATAAATTTGAGACTATGCTTGCATTTTCCCATTTACACTTAAGGTGTGTTCGGCTTAGTTGTGCCTTTTGTTTTGTGTTGTGGATTATAAGAAAGCTCAAAGCCGATTGATTAAACCATTACAGCTTACAATTGTTGTTAGCCTATCTCACTTATGAGTAGATCGACCCCATATAAAAATCAAACAACCTTTTATTAATTTAACAAGGGTGTATACGTGCTTGGCAACGTATGTATACATCCATATAGGTGCTGAAGGTGTAGATAGAATGGGAAATAGGAGATAGAAAAGGAATTAGAAAAGGAAAGGAAAAAGGAAAAAGCAGCATAGCGCAGCAGCCGGCCGAAACCTACCGCGCAACACTCGCGCCGCCACTAGCGTGCTCGGCTAGGCAGCCTAGCAATGCCGCCTAGCTTGCGCCTCGTCCCACCACCGTGCTCGCCCCACGCCCCTCACCCTCTCTTAGCGTCGCGGACATGCGGACTCACAGGACACACCTATCATCCACCACCTTCAGTGGCGTAGCCAAGGGGGCCTGGCAGGGGCCATGCCACCCCCCTCCCCCAATCACAATAAATTGTTTTATAGAACATATAATTTAATAATTTATATTAGAAAAGTATAATGAATGCTTTTTGTCATATATTTTTTTATGACTTCTCCAAAATAAAATCACACAAATTCATATTTTATCTCTAGCTGGTCCTTTATAATTAATTCTGGTTTCACTACCACGGTCGTTTACTATGGAAAGAATAGCGTGCATGGTCAAATCAATGCAAAAATCCAAGCAAATAATATACAATCAGTTCTTATATGGTTTGGCCCCCTTATGCATAATTTACGGCTCCGCCACTGACCACCTTTTTGCACCCTTCCTCTCCTCTTCATGCCGAGGTAGAGCAGCCCGCCGTGGGGAGAGCATCCAAGGCAGCTCCCGGGTCCTTGCCAATCCATGGTCGCTCCCGCTCACATCCCTACGCAATCCTGGGGCACGGTTATGTGATCCAAATATGAAGATATACTTACAAATCTAGAAACGTTTGGATATATAAAATATATTATTCTTTTGTGCAAGATAGAAGATATCATATCTCTAGCCCAAATATATCAAACATATACAAAGAGCTAAGATGGCATATATAATTTAAGGAGGCACACCTCAGGTCGGGGAGTGCGCTTTTTTTTTTTTGTTGAATGTATGTGGTATAGAAACAAGTGATCCTCTCATCATATCCTCTATGGTCGCAGAAACAAAAAAGATTAACAATGTTATTATTTTTATTTCGTATCCATATACAAATTCGGGGATACGACTCATCAAATGGATTTCGCCGCACTGGCTCACTTGGGTTATATGGCTACGAAGAGATAAAGCTGGGACTGGCCTAGCCCTCTCGTGCTTCGTGCCGCCGGATCATGCTCTTTAGGCACGGAAAAAACATCGGATCGTCTTGACATGGCACGACAAATTTTTCTTCGGCCCAAGCACGGCCCGTGGCACATATTGACCCAAGCACGGCCCTCAAAATATCTCCACTACTTCTTTTTTTTTTCCGATATAAAAAATATGTATCTTATGTATACTATTTTAATGAAGTTTTAATAATTTTCATAATCTAATTAAATATTAGATGAGAGGTAGTCTGAGTAAATGCTATAAAATTATATTGTAGAGTAATAAAAGTGTGTACGTGCCACATTCGTGACGTCGGCCCAAGCACGATCCAAAATGCGGCCGTGCCATGTAACCCGTCGTCTTGAGATCCTAGGCACGGCATGGCCCTCATATTTGTGTTGTGCCGGCACGGCCTAAAATATTTCGTTTCATGTCGTGCTTCGTGTCGTGTCAAAAATCCGTGCCATGACCCGCCCTCAAATGGCACGGTCCAAGTCCCAGCTCTACGAAGAGATATAAATTCTATCTAAGATCAATCGGCGCAGATATACAATTGTATATTAATCCTTTTATGCACCTGGAAGACATATCCATATATCTCTATCCCCAAGATACAATAACAAATGAAAATATATTAAATTAAAAGATCGAGCAAACCATCGGATTATAGTAGTATAAATATGCACTTGATGTTTCTTGTGCCTTTGTATATGCGATATATACACAAGGAATCCTCAGAAAAAAAACAAAGCATCGTCAATCATGATATGTACTAGGGTTCTATATTTGTCCGCGGCTTTGTTCTTGGTCCTTGGGACCATGCCTACGTTCACATCTTGCCAAGCTGTAGGCTGTACGCACCACTAATTTTGCTTACTCTACGTTATATAATTCGTTGTTCTCAAATAAGATCAAATAGTGCGACCAAAATAGTATAATTTGACTTGTACTATGTTTCATGTTGGCATAGGCCCGGGTGAAGGGATATGGGAGGTCTGCTACACTTGGAAACCCTGCGAAATTGAATCGTGTCGGTCATATTGCGCATCACGGGGACGCGAGTGGAAAGGTGCCCACTGTGTTACAAAAAGTGATGGCAGGGAGTGCTGCTGCTGTAAAATATAAAATGCATGCCGTGCATGTTCCATCAAAGTTAAATAATAAAATAGTTCTCAATGGAAAGTTCCATGCATGGTAATGTTCTAATAATACTGCTACATCGCATAAAATGGAATCAAACATGGATGAAATCCATCCTCAATGCATAATGTTCTCGGAAGGAAACAGTCCACGTTACCTTCCCCAACTATCACACAAGTTCACTTTTTCCTCAACTCTAAAGCCGGTTCCCTCAACTTTTCAAACCATGCATTTTACCTCCCTCGAGCGGGTTTGAAGGCGGTTTTACTACAGTAACCACGGGGTTGCTACAGTAACCATGGGTTTGCTACAGTACCAGTGCCTTTGTTTTTTTTTTTTTTAAAATTCTGTTTGAATCTTTGAAAAATCATAGTAAATCATAGAAAAATCATAAAATGAAAAATCTAATTTTATTGGACTCCACATGATTAGATCTACACAGTGAATATATAATATGGTATACTTTAGTTCAACAAAATAATTATAGAAATTCTGACTATGAATTATTTTAATTAATTATATATTCACTGTGTAGAACTTTAATACTAAAGCATATCATATTATATATTCACTGTGTAGATCTACTCATGGAGTCTAACAAAATTGGATTTTCTATTTTATGATTTTTCTGTGATTTACTATGATTTTTCAAAGATTCAGCCAAATAAAAAAAAGAAAAAGACAAAACATAAATGGCAAAAACTTTGTACTAAAACATATCATATTATATATTCACTGTGTAGATCTACTCATGTGGAGTCCAACAAAACTAGATTTTTTATTTTATGATTTTTCTATGATTTACTATGATTATTCAAAGATTCAACCGAAATTAAAAAAAAAAGAAAAAGACAAAGGCACTGGTACTGTAGCAAACCCATGGTTACTGTAGCAAAACCGCCTTCAAAACCGCTCGAGGGAGGTAAAATGCATGGTTTGAAAAGTTGAGGGAGGTGATTTGTCGGTTTTGGAGTTGAGGGAGGAAAAGTGAATTTTACGTGATAGTTGGGGAGGGAGGCGTGGACTTTTTCCTTCTCGGAATGATTTTATCTCCAAACCGGTGGATTCATATGGCCACGATTCGTGGGCCTTATATCACGTCGTCTTCGGCTTGGTAGACAAGCATGGATCGGGCCTATATACGAGCGGTAAAGGTACTTTGGCCCGTATATCCAACACTTTGTATCTAGAGAACTAAAACATTTTACAATTTGGAATTTGGAATGGATCCATGAGGAAATACCATTTGATAGATGTATATACTGTTTCCGTTTGACGACAAAGCATAACAAGGTTTTAGTAGGCTACTCCCTCCGTCCGTTTTGAGTTTGTCGCCACGAATTCGTACCATCTTTTTTCAATGTTTTGTCTTATTTAAATTTTTTTGCACAAATATAATTTTTTTGTTATAACTTATTTTATCAATAAAAATACTTGAATATTGATTAATTTATTTTATGATTTGTATAAATATTTTGAATAAGACGTATGGTCAAACACTTGAAATTAAAAAGTCAAAATGACAAACTCTATAGAGAGGGAGTATATGCTAAGGTAAGAGAAGAGAAAAAAAAAGGAAAGAGAATATAAGTTCAATTTACAGCGAGCTGAAGCACAAGAAATGTGATAGAAAGAGGTGAGCTAAGCGCGCATTGCACTTGCTTCGGCACAGGTTTGGATTAAATAACAGGATAACACAGCGACCCGCGGGCCGGCGGCAGACATTCGAACATGGCTGCACGTTGCGCCGCTGCAGACCTCGACGCGTACGTGTACCGGCCGGCCGCCGCGATCGAGGATCCACCAACGGCACGAGATCTTCTTGGTAGGAGTACACATGATCTTGGGGTACGTGGCCGTCTTCATAATTTGTTCCTGGCGCCACGCAAATGCCGAAATACGGATGTTTGGAGCGGACAAAGCCCAAGATTCTTTTGCTTGCGATTTTCAGTCTTCATTCACTCAAGCTCTTGTGAAACTAGTACGAAACAATTTTGATACCAATATAAATTCCAATGCAAGGACCAATTCATTTCGCTATGAGCAAATACAGTACACTACAACACAAGCATATCGTGTACTAAGTACGCACGCATGTGCTCACGCGGTGTACACACGCACGCGCCGGCCTCGCTCTCTTGAAAAACCATATCACACACAAACACACAATACCATCATACAGTACATGAGTACAGGCTGCTCGACCTCAAATCCTCAATCTTCAAGCAGCACCCACGACCCACCAATGCATCTCGATCAGACATCTCAGACGTCGCGGTCGCGTGCGCACTCGGGCGGCACGCCGCCGGCGTTCCGATCTTGATCGGTGCAGTAGTTATAGATGGTGTACCGGCTCCTGACGTCGGCGAGCTTGCGGTACTGCGCGGCGTCGAGGTCCCTGAACTCCGGCTGGTCCCACCAGCGCGCGCCCTGGGTGGCGCAGTACCGGGCCTCGGCGGAGGCCTCGCAGCCGTCGACGTGGAAGCCACGGTAGGAGGCGACGAAGGGCGCGTTGGACCAGTCCGTCTTCTCCCTGCCGCCGCGCGTCGCCCAGTCGTCGGCGTTCCACAGGCTCGAGTAGAGCTTCATCGGCTGGCTGAATGGGTACCGCACACCCAGGTCCGCGCTCGTGTTCTTGAACACACGGATCGGCACGTCGTCCACGAAGAACCTGATGCATCCAATCATGGCGGATTAGCGATCATCGATCGATGTTGCAGACGATGCACACGGTGTACGAGGATACTATGGGATTGCTTGCTTGGGCCTCCATGCCGTCGCAGTCGCACGACTGGCACAGTGGCTGTGGCCGGCCATGGCGGTGTGCAGGGTTCAGACAGGTCGTCGGCATGGCTGTACTGCTGCTGCACATGGAGGCACGCGCAGTCTAGATGCAGGCATTACTGTCGGCCTTTAAGACAGCATGAATTCAAACCACATTTCCACTTTTTCAGTGTAGTACTGTAGTGAGCAGTGAGTGAGGTAGCCCAGGCCAGAGCCAGGGATGGAGATGACAGGTTACTGAAACTTTTACCGCTCGATCTTTGAGCGGTAAAAACTAATCCTATCTGTTAATCTATCTAGTTACTCATGTCTCGTTGCAATTAGTAACAGTAACGGCAGAGATCGATAAGAGAGGATTGCATTGCAGATGGATAGGAGGAGGTGCTTACGCGATCATGTAGAGGTTCCAGAGGACGGAGTAGGAGTGGTACTCCTTGGTGGGGTCGAACCAGAGGTAGATCCTCTGCTCACGGTCGCCCTTGCCGCCGGTAAACACGTTGGTCTGCAGGATGTAGGGCTGCCCCGTCCGGTTGCCCAGGAACTCGAAGTCGATCTCGTCGTGCTCCGAGTTCTGCGACGACAGCTGCAATATATATACCAAGGGCGATTAGGCAACGGCAATCGGCAAGGCCGGGCCAAAGAACAGAGCAACATTCAGAAGCAAGGTATGTGTGTATGTACGTACGTAGAATGCTGTGACGGTGCCGGCGGAGTCGCCGCCGACGAGCTTCATGTGCATGCTGAAGTGGCCGAAGAGGTAGGAGCCCCGGGTCTGGAAGCCCGTCCCCGTGGACTTGTCCAGGTACAGCTGCACCTCCCGCCCGCCGTCGATGTAGTGGATGTGGTCCTGCGCCCACGTCGGCACGTAGTTCTTCTGGAACGGCACGTCCACGGGCTTCCGCGGCGCCGCCGCCGTCGCCACCTCCACCAGCACCAGCACCGTGGCAGCGACCAGCCACCGCGCTGCCGTCGTCGCCATCGTCGTGGGTGTACTATCCTCGGCAGTGGACAGTGGACACTGTCTAAGATGGATTGGGTGGGCTAAGGTGGGTGGGTGGCTGGATGCCGAGACTCGAGGACGGCGAGGGTATTTATAGGGACCGTAGGTGGGGGGAGCTGGGGCAGCTAGGGGCACGCATGCTCTGTTTCTAGAGTGTGGCTAATTAAGTGGCTAAAAACATACCCCTCCGTCCCAAATAGAAGTCGTTTTGGGATGCGTCTTGCGGTCAAACTTTCTCAACTTTGACTAGGTTTGTAGAAAATACGTGCAACATTTATATCTCCAGATAAATTTATTAAAAAACTAGACGTAAAGATCTTTTCAATGATACTAATTACTTAGCATAAATATTTATATATTTTTAATATATAATTGCCGGCGGTTTGAAAACGTTGACTTTTCGGGGAAGCGAGAATGACATCTATTTAGGGACGGAGGGAGTAGGGTGTTACTGTGTATTGAAGGGCACTAAACTAGCTACAGTACGTGCTGATGGAGTGGCAGCTGGCGA
Organism: Hyparrhenia diplandra; assembly: GCA_015847255.1. NCBI lineage: Eukaryota > Viridiplantae > Streptophyta > Magnoliopsida > Poales > Poaceae > Hyparrhenia > Hyparrhenia diplandra. Next base: position 831,212 of record JADLZK010011475.1, read on the forward strand.
GTGATGAGTGAGTGAGTGAGAGTGATGGATCAATGGCAGCAAGATTTAGCTGCCGCGGTGTGCATCATGGACAGACGGTCACATGGACGCCGACGAGCCCATCTTGTCTTTGCCCGATCACGTTGGCCCAGTGGGAGCAAAATCAAGTAGGACTAGCTGGGACTGCCTGATTGGTGAACGGACGAATCACAACTTGCGACGCCATGCCATCGATCTGCTTCTGGGATCTCATCTTTCCATGGCACTGTCCATGAGTTGAGCTCCCGTCCCATACAATTCGTCTTTTTACAATTGATAAAACAATCTCTTAATACAGTTCGGGTGAAGACCCGGTTTCAAAAAAAAAAAAAACAATTGATAAAACAATGAGAAGCTCAGGTAGGCTACATCTACTCCTACTAGTTGATTGTAGTTCTTCAGATGATTATTTTTTTATAACAAGCATGTGGATAGGTTAGTCTTAAGCAAGTGTACTAGTGATCATATCCCCAGGCCACCACTGGTTCCTGCCTGATTGCCAATTGCATGCCAGGAGACTGTGCGAGGCAGCAGGCATCAACCATGCAGAGATCTGTCAATGGCGGTCACATGGGTGTGCAGGTACAGCAAGCGGCATCGCAATCAGGAGCTATCCGGGTCCGTCACGATCGATCGCTGGGGACCCAAATCTGGAAGCCCGGCGCCGCACCGCACCCGCGCGGCTGTCTCGCATTGCTTGCATGCTACCGACACGAGCCCTACTAGGCTTGCTAAGGATCGAGCTGATAACTTCGTGGCCATGGCCATGTCGTCCATAGTAGGATTGGACCTAGGAGAATGCCGACATGAATCACGGTCCTCATGTCCGCCGACCTATACGTGTCAAGGCTTTCACCGGGCGAGTCAGAACACCGCCGCTTCGCCTTTGTATTGTACCACCACTACTCCACCATAGTCGTATACACAGGTGTCCAGTCGGCCTTGAATGGCGCCACTGACGGCCTACCGATCCTGTGTTAACTGTTAAATTAAACAAAGAAAATCACATAAAAATAATATGGGATTGGCCAGTGTCGCCATGCCGTGTGCCAGTCGCCTGCGAAGTGCCCAGTGCATGCATGTACTGGGCCAGGGATAAAAGGCTGGTGCGCTGCGCGCAATGTGAACCTGCCACGTACGACTACGAGCACACTGCTCCATGCCATATGGTGGTCCTGGGGTACATGTGCGCGCGGATGTGCCGGTGCCGGACCTGCCGGCCGCCAGAAGCATGCGCGCGCGCTGCTGCAGCGAGGATGATGGCCGTGGGCCCGTGGCGGGTGGCCGCTGGCCGGCCCTGCTCTACACTCGAGGGCAGTGAGCCTGAGCGGCTGAGCCTGAACATGCCGGCATGGGTCGTCGATCGGGTCCGGTGTGGTGTGGTGTGGTGCGAGGTCTCGTCACGGTCACCGCCGGCGGGGCGTCAAGCGGGGGCCAGGCGGCCTGTGACTGTGACGACGGCGGCTACCTGCGGTGAGGCACTGCACATGGCCGTCGGCGGCCGGGTCGCTACCATCCATCCATGCCCCAATCTGCGCCTGTGCCAGCCATCGCGTGAATCCGTTTGATGATGATGACTGCTTGCGACGGTGCCGAAACGAACTAGTCCCAACAGGGTAACTTCACGTGCGCGCCGCACCTCGGCTGGCATCTCGACATGGACATGGACCTGACCGGCCGGGTGGCCAGCTATCGTAACACGTACGCGTAACTACTTCGCTCACTGGTCACTGCTGCCCACTCGTGGACACACGTTGTTACGGGTGAGTTCAAACAGCTACAACCGGCCGACCACACACACGTATCTTTCCCAGCTATGTACTGTACATCTCAAGTACTTACTAGGCTTCCAAATCTGGAAGGGATTCCCCAAACGCAGAGGCATCCAGCTGCAAACCTGCTTAACGTCTGAATAATGATGATCTGAATCGACTAATCCCAAACTCGGCCTATCATGCAGTTTTAATTGGGATCGATGATGGCGCACCCCATGTGGGCATCCATGTGCATGCGCGCGTACAAGTGCCTGCACACGGAACGAACTTGGGAAACGCCTGGTCGATCGCACGCGGCAGGGCACAACACAAATGGTTTTGATTCCTTGCAGAAATCTGCTCACAAATAGAAAATCCAAGCACGATCGACAGAGTCTAGGTAGAGTACGTGGCATGTTACCAACTTAATTACTGCTTACACTACTAGTTCTGTAGTATGCATGGCTACCGATGAAGGAGCTAGCCACCCACATCGACTGCTTGAGATACAAGTGGCGCGCTCCGGTAGACAAGAGTAAAATCAAGATGGATTTTTACAATTATTTACGGCAAAAGTCATATCATAAGGGTGAAAGATGATCGAGAATTTCAGTTTTATATAGTTATTAAGAAACTGGCCAGAGAACTAAAACAATCTGTGACAAACTTGGATACTAGTTTTGCTGAGAAATGGAGCTCACCAAGAGAAAAAATGGAGATCACTTTAATTCAGCATCGGTTGAAAATTGCCTGGCCACGGGATAGAAAGAAAGTGAAAAATAAGAGGAATACAAGAGAAATGACAACAGTTTTGCCTGGGTGTGATACATCCACAAGGAGTCCTCATAAAAACAAAACAGTCAATATTCTCATTTTCATGGCAACAACAATCATGATATGTGTGTGGTGTGCACGCGCGCGTTCGTGGAGGGACCTTAGTTGAGCTTCTTGACGTAGGGTTCCTTGCCAGGGTGTGTCCCCTACAAACATAAAAGTGTAATTTAAGCAGCACATTTTAATTAAATTTGTAGTTGATTGTCATGAATCAGTAGGGCAAGGTAATTAAATAAGGCCATGGCCCCTGTCACCCCCTGCTTCTAATCGAGTCAGCCTGTAGTTGCGAGCTACGCGGGGTGTCAAGTCGATACTGCTTTTTGAGCTGAGAGGCACTTTCCGATGCATGGGACGTTAGCTACTTGGTGGGAACTGAGCAGCCAAGCACACGAGAAGAGGGGAGACCCGTCATGACTGTGTGAAAGGACTCGGTGCTCATGTGTATACTGTAAAGGGGAGTCGGTGAATTAGGCTTTCTAAACCTTATCCTATTTTCCAACTAATGTTTCTTAGTAAAGGGAGTTGCTATATTTCTGGCGCCTGATAAAAGGTGGGATTTCAGGCGACGTCCCGGGACCCTCGGATCTACATCTAAGGGTCATAATTGTCCTATGTTCACTTTTTGTAGCAGGCAGCCCAAACGGGTCAGCGAAAACCCGCAAACCCACCCCCAACCGGACATCCGGCCCGCCAAAGCTTAACGGATGCAAGATCCAAAATACAAAGGTGGAATTTAGTACTACAATAATTATAGATTTAGAAAGGTATCCACTTTCCCCAACAAGGGTTACCCCTCCAACAATCATGGATGATAACAAAGAGCAAGAGACCCTGGTTGATTTTGTAGCTATCGCTGCAAGCGCTGATAACAGATAAAAGGAGATTATATTAAGTCAATTTCCAAGCATCTGAAATAAGTTTCCTGGATTGGACAGCTCCGGCTGTGCATCTAGCCTGCAATTAATAAAAACAAAGATAAATCATTTGTTGATACTCATGGCAAAGAGAGTAAATGTCACATTCGATTAGTCTCTTATCATAGCTTTGTGTGCAATTACCTGAACAGCTCCGGTTGTGTGCATCTAGCTTGCTCTCGTCGATCAAGCTCTCAAACATGATCTTGTCTAAGGTCTGTCAAAACGCACAAAATACAAGTTCAGGGTTGGATTCAAACATCATTAAGTATATAGAATATAAAATTATATGCAGAAAACATACTCATCTCACATGCTTGGATTTAAACATCATTTAGGGTTTTTTTTTTTTTTTGTTGAGGGGGCCGTGGCCCCCGCCCCCCTCTCAGTTCCGCCATTTGGTGCTATCAGTGTCGATCACCACCAGCAGCCGTCTAGCAGCCCGTCCAGGAAAGCGGCGCCGACATGAGCTGGGACTCAGTAGTCGGCGGCGGCGGCTGGGCGCCTCTTCTTGGGACCGCGGGCGACGGGAGGAAAGGGCGAGCCGCACCAGATCCGTGGAAACGACTGGCGACTCCACGCCAGCGGACCCGGCCTCGTTTCTCTTGTCTCGAACGGAGGCGTCGACTCGACGCCCTAACTTAGACGTCGTTTCTTCGTTTTTATTCTCTCCTTCGCCACATCAGCAAATGATCTACATGGCAGTGCAATTAAGGTCAGTCTCAATGGGGGTTTCATGAGTATTTCATGCACATTAAATGCAGCGCCACATCAAAGCAAAACTTCACTTTTGCATGAAACGCCTAAGAGAGAAGGAAAAAGTTTCACCATGGTGAAACCTTTGGGCACTGTTTCACATGCGTTGGATACGGGGTGAAACCCCCATTGAGAGAGAAATAGTGTTTCACCATAGAACTATGCAATTAAATCATGCAATGAGAGAAATTAGCTTTCGTGGAATAAAATACCATTCCTATTCAACCAAATCGACCAACCTAACACAACAGCTGGACTACACTAGACAAAGATCCAGATGGACTGGGCTGGAAAACCTGGACTCGATTGGCCGCTCAATATGGCCCAGCTAAGCCACTCGTCTCTACGACAGTTACAAAAAATAATAATAAAATAAAATAAAATCTCATCTCGTCGTCAATGCATTAATTTTTTTGTTTGCAGAAAATAAAAAAGTAGCAGGCATACATTTGAGGCCTACTTTTGAAATTATTTTAGAAATGGACTACTCTTTAGATTTGTGAATTTTTGCTGACATTTAACCCACCTGTTTGGATTCTCATATCAAAAAAGGAAGAGGCTAAAAGTGGTTGGACTAAAAACATCTGTCATTGGATTTACACAGGCCATAATCTGATTATTAGCTCGTGGACACGCTGAATTGATCGAGTAATTAACAACCCCCAACCACTGCATGCATTCATATGCATGCACAGGTACCTGCAGTGCGCGCGAGTCGACCATGCTCTATCACGCATCATGCATGCGACGAGTGATCGACCAAGACGGATTTCAGTCAACGCGCGTCTCCTCTCCGACCTGGTCAACGGTCCACGTTGTCCGACCTGGTCAACGGTCCACGTTGTCCCTATTATTATAATGGCCCGGCTGAGTCGTCATCAGTCCGTTGCTCAAATTTGCTAGTTATTACGTTTCTTGCAATAACATTACTATACTACAGTATACTAGTTTCAACTCAAACCATCTCTTCATCGTGAAGCGTGCACGATCAGTTTGGTCAACCATTGACTATAGGCGTGCGTGCATAGGCACGGAGCCACGGACCAGCACCAGCACCATCGAGTTCGTACATTACGTAGGTACGGCTGGTCGGCTGTGACGACAGTCGCCACGCCGTTGTCGTACTTCAGCGGCCGGCGACGACCAAAACCGGCCGGCGGCGCGCCCGGCCCGTCCCCCGACGAAGCTGCATGTGCGTTGCCCTTGAGGACACCGGCTTCCGCCTTACTCCACCCTACGCCGCCGCCTGTCGGCGACGACCTTGGGATGTGAGTATGTGACTGGAGCAGGTGTTGCACACCAGGGGCGGAGATGGGCCTAAGGCCACTAAGGCCATGGCCTTAGGCGTGGGCGAAAAACTAGGAGCAATTCATCGGCCCGGCAGCCCGGTTGCTCCGTCAAAGTGGTCCGGCTCCCGGCGTCGCTCCCCCGGCTCCGTCTCTCTGTCTCCCGTCCGTTCCGTGTCCGTCCCCCTCCCTCCCGGCTTCCCGTCTCTCTGTCTCTCGTCCCCAACCCTAGGCCTAGCTCCGTCGCGGGAGCAGCGGTCGGTCGGCGGCGGGGCGGCGGCCAAGGCAAGAAGCGCGGCGGCGGCGCGGCCACCAGCACCGGCGTGGCGGGCGGCCACCGGCGGCCGGCGGCGGCGGGCGGCCTCCGGCGGGCCGGCGCGGCGGGCGGCGGCCAACCCCAAGCGGCCAAGCCCGCCCGGCGACCTCTCCTCTTCTCGGTTCAGCCCTAATCGGTCGGTGTTGAATCCCCAATCTCCAATGTCCAATTGGTCAGTTCTAGATTGAATGGGGAAGGGGACTGATATTATTTATGTACTAATTTGTTTTCAGCCCCCAAATTTGGTTTCAATGAATTAGAGGACTAGGACATTGACATCCTATTTTACTCCTGCTCCTACACCTGTAATTCCACCAAGGTAACCGGCACTAGTTAGGTATTTGTTTTATCAAGTTTATTATGCAAATGGATCTTAAATTGTGACGTATTAGTCTGAGTGGCCTTAGGCGTCAAAATCCGCCAGCTCCGCCACTGTTGCACACCATTGATCCGGCCGGTCGTTTTGCTCCGCGCGGACCAAGCTGGAGCTAGTAGCTAGGGAGGTTGAGCCTACTCTACAAACGAAGTAGTGGATGAGCTTCACCAACCGCTAGCTCGAGATGCGATTCTGAACGGATGCAGACCGGCAAAGTGAACAACAAGCCTCGTCGTGTGGTGCAAGTAACTCAGATGCATGCACAGACAGACAAAGAGATTCGGAACGTCTTATTGGATAGTTTGATCTTGTTCGGCCCAGTCTAATAATGGTCTGGACTAGACAAAGATCCAGATGGACTGGGCTCGAGGACCTGTGCACGACTCATTATGGCCTACTTAAGTCGCTCGTCTCTTCGCCAGTTTTGATCAAAAAAAGAAAAAAAAAAACTCGTCTCTTCGCCAATGCATTAATTAATTTCTTTGTTTGCAAAAAGTAAAAAAAGTAGCAGGCATACATTTGAGGCCCTCCTTGCTGTTTTTTTTTTTTTTTTTTGACAAAAACTCCCTTGCTCAAATTTGCTACTAGCTACGTTCTTCCAATAAGATTAGGAACACATATATTGTTTTTACAGTAAGATTAGGAACATATATGATACTAGGAGGACTCTCCAGGCGTTGGCTAAGTGCGAATAAGAAACATAAATGGGTTAGGATGTTAATCACTAAGAATTAAAATAGAAAGGAACAAATAGTCCCCGCGCGTTGCGGCGGGTCGGCAGGGGTATTGTAATATTTTTTAAGTAGTTATTCATTAGGATCACTTTGTGTATGTTTCAAAGAAAGTTAGTAGCATTATGTTTGAATACATGAAATAGAGCAAGTAATCATTGGCACAACGATTATTTAATCTTATGTCTTAAACTTCAAGATTTTAAAATTCCAAATAGTAACTTATACTATTGGTGATGATTGCTGGAAGTATTAATCCAGATGTCAGGAGTGGAGGTTATGTAAGGAAATACATAAACAATAGCTATTTAGTATAACAATGGTCATGATGTTAAGTGCAAAATTAAATGGACACAAAAGCAGATCGCGTGAATGGAGAAAGATTTTTAATCGGTTAGATTTCTTTTCTTAGTTGTGAGTCATATCTAAATTTTTAATACATATAAAAAAAATTTAGATAAGTGTACTCTCTCCATCCAACAAATAATTGGATGTCTACGGTTTAAAATTTTTTCCACAAATAAATGATCACTGTAGTCTCTGAGACATTCTGCACGAAGAGCAGTGTCTAGCAGCTGCAACCGGTTGTGGGCCATTTTAAAACAAACAAAACAAAAAATTGACATAAAAAAATGGGAAAACTCTCTGGTCCACTCATTCAACTGCTTCCAGAACCACGCGTCGCTTCTTCGTTCTTCCAGCACTTGTGCGCGAGTGCTCCTTCCCTGTTCAGCCTCCAGCCTTGGCATGCGAATAGTCTCTCCGTCGGCGGCCGAGCTAAAGCGCCGCCCACCGCGGCGGGGTCGCTTGCCCAAGCCCTCGCCAGCCATGGCGAGCCGTGTTTCGCCGTCGGAGGGTCCAGCGACGGCGCTTGCCACCGTGGAAGAAGGCTCGGAAGGCGTGGACGGCACCGGCGGCAGCGGTAGCGACCACGGCGATTGGAGCAATGGCGGCGGCTCGTCGGCAGCCACAGCTGCGAGAATGGCGAGGGGCGATGGGAAGTGGAGGGCGCCCGGCATCGCCATGGACCCGATTCGCTCGGTTCTGCACCACCGCGCAGGACCCCGATTCGCCCACTCCAACCTCCGCGACGCCGGCACGCTGCAGCTGGCACCGGCGCACGCACAGGCGGCCAGCAATCCATCACCGGCGCCCTCCAGCACCAGGACCTGCTGCGGGACGTTTTCAATTTATAGCGAGAAGAATGTGGAGCGCTTGGAGGTGGAGGGTCAGGGAGCGGCGAGCAGAAGGTGGCAGTGGAGGACGGCGTGGAGGTGGTGGGATGCGTTTCTGTTAATTGATTTGTTAATTGATGGAAGATGCGTTTCTCTTAATTGATTCATTTTTTCCATTTGTCTCTTCGTGCGCGGGGATCCAATCGGCGGCAGAGGTGAAAGGATAGGTAAGAGAATGAGGGGATAGGTAAGAGAATGAGGGTGGGGCCGCTGATGTGTCACCCCTGCATGTCGAGAGAACTCTCCTAGTGGGGGTTTCCCATATAGAAGGTTTAGATATGCACATATGCATGCATGCACAAAGCACAATTTAAATTCGTCACCAACCTAAACATCTCTTCGAGATCATCAAGCTTCATGTAACAGGCACACGGTCAGTATATGATTGGTCAACACTTGGCTGTATGCTTATGGGCATGTAGCAATAAATAAACCAGAGACCATGACGAGTTGGCAAAGTTACCTACAGCTGCGACGACACAGTTGCACGGTTCGTCGATCCGTTGCTGACCCAGATATGTTGGCAGATCGAGGGCTAGACGCTCCTACACACAAAGTATTGTATAGCTTCACCAACCGGTCGCTGGAGATGATTCTGATTCTGAACGGAACGGACCCCTGACTGATCGGCAAAGTGAACAACTCGTTGTCGTGCAAGTAACTGTAACTGATCATTCGGATCGTAGAGTTAGCTAGGTTAATTACTAGGCTGCGAAAGCTCAATGCAAGTATACGTCTATTGGTCGATCTGGCGCCTTCTCTTTGCCGGCGAAATTAATTTCTCTCAGGCAGACGTATGTGTATGTATCCATGTGTGTGTGGCACGTACTACTTGGATGTTGTTCAAGAGTGTAATTAAGGCAGTGTTGTTTCCTTGGACAGACAGAGGGAAATGTATTGTGTGCACTCTTTTTGCTTTGGAACGAACGCTTCATTCATTAAGGTGAACTATTACAATTAAATTGCAAACAATTCTGCAAGAAGCTAGGGGAGATTGCCAACCAAAATTATGAAAAGAAACTAAAGAGTGCTGGGCACATAAATGAGCTGAATGGTTCGTTGATGGTCTTGTATGCACCAGTCTGAAGGACTTGAAGCTCGCCACCAACCTTCCACCTCGTTCAGAACTGTCAAAAATTTCCAGCAATGTGTACCTCTTCCAAAGAGAAACCAGCACCCGGCAATTTGTTTCGGCTACAATATGGTGCGTGCTGGAATTAGTAAGGGCCTCTGTTTCAGCCAATAAGGCTGAACGAACTGAGCTCAATCACGGCGCAGAGGTAACTCACAATTGACTTGAGCTAGCGCGCACCACTGTTCCAACTGCTCCCTCACATGAGTCCGGCACAAAGGCCCCATCTATTCGGTTTCCTCCATCTCTCATTTTGTTGAGGTGATTGTGCCCCGTCTTCTAGAGGATGGGAGGCAACCGATAGATGGAAACATGCGCGCCTCCAGTACCCACTCCACCGCCGGCCTTGGTTCCATTGATGATTTTTCATGTCGCCGATCATTCATACTGTAGTTCTAGAGCGACCACATGCCACACAACATCACTTCTCAATCTCCACCTTTACAACAAGAGTTATCCAACGAGTGCCTGACAAAGTTCTTGGATTTAATTTGGGGATTTTGATACCTGTAAGAGATTTGAGCTTCTCCCAAGAAGCGACGGCATACGTACACTCTAGCTATGTCAACTCATGATACGTCGACTCCTCACAATTGCCACAGATTCAGAAGCCACACACATCTGTTTGCTCAATATGTCGACGATAGAGATTTGCTCTTGCGAACACATGATTGATTTAGGTCGCATGTGTTTAGTTTTGTGATGTAGTGATTGTCAACGGTCAACATTCTCCTTCTATTTTCTTTTATCTTTTTCTCGCTTCGGCTATGTTTCACCGCATACGTGGAGTGTGTCGAAGACGTATCTCTTGGTTCGTGTTGTGCGGGTGTGGAGCTCGGAGATGGTAGGCCGACGGGCGAGGTGAAGGGGCCAAGGAGGGACGTGCCGGGCCGACGGACCGCGGAGGTGAAGGACGGACGTGAGGCTTGGACCGAGGGACCGGATCGCCGGGCGGCTAGCCATGGTGGGTGACATCCGGGACATCGACGGATGCAAGAGGGCGTGGCGAGGACCGTGTGTCGATCGGGTCAAGGCGGGCGTGCAGCGCGAGCGGGGGAGCTCGGATGACTTGGCGACTCGGGCGATCAAGACGGCGATGACACGTGTCGAGGAGGTTTGGTGGTTTGCCCTCAAAACCATCGGCGCGGGTTTGGTGGTTTGGGCCTCAAAACCATCGGGCGCGGGTTTGGTGGTTTGGGCCTCAAAACCATCGGCGGCGGGTTTCGCGGGTTTGGGCCTCAAAACCGGGGCGGACGTTCGGTGGACGGAAGGGCGGCACGCGTGGCGGCATCGGGGGGAGGTTGCGTGGATGCAAGGCTACCGATGAGGAGGCGCGGTGGCCGCCGGATCGAAAAATATCGAGAGTCGACCAAAAATAGCCCTATGTATCGGAGGGCAAAATAGGGATGAGAAATAAGGACCATATATAGAGGATGGCAGCCATCCTCCCTCTTTGCCTCTTCCATTTTCGTTTTTATTTTTCCCCAATTTTAGGGTTCTTGTTTAGAGGTCCAAGAACACCAAATTGGTGACACTTTGTGGTGATTTTCGATTAGGGAAGGGAGCCCCAAATCTCCCCTCGCTGTCGTCTCGGACGTTTTGGATCAAATTCCTTTTCTTTGTGCTGTGATTTTTCTCTGGAATTTTTGGTTGGATCCTGTTTGTTCTTGTCTCTGTGTTTTGGTGGTGGTGTGCAGGACTCCGGCACCTGAGCCTTGTGCTCCGAGCGGCAACAGCAGGCAGAGCTCGGGGCTCCACATCTCCACGCGCAAGCAGCAAGCAGCGGCTCCTTCACCTGGCCATCCAGCAGCAGGCGCTCGACTCAAGCGCTGCAGCGGGCAGCAGCCCAGGCCGGTCATCACCAGCGCTCGGCCACCGAGCGGTGCTGGGCACGGGACCCGAGCAGGAGCAAGGCAGCAAGCTGCCAAGGCAGCTGCCGGCCAGCAGGAGGCACGTCTGAGTGCATGTTCCATCTTGCTGCTACTTGAGCGGTTTCTGGATCTCGTGCATCAGCAGGCAGCGGTCAAGGCAGGAGCGCCTCGCGCGGCTCTCAGCTCGCCATCGAGCATGCTGCGACTAGCAGTCCGACAGCAGCAGCTCCAAGCACAGTAGCAGCTTCAGGCTCGGTTCTTCGCACCAACAAAACAAAGGTCGATTTTTATTCTTGTGCTTTGGAGTTTGCCATCGAGCAACTCGTTCTTCTTTGCAGGACAGCTAGATCGAGTTGTGCTTGTGAAAATTCCAGCTTTAATTCTACTCTTCTAGTTCTTGTTTTCCTGCGCCCCGTAGGTGTTCGATGAAATGTCTAAGTAAAGCTGTTTCTCCTAGTTTTTCTTCGTTCTTTTGCTAGATTTGTTCTAAGCATTAGTTTAGTTTCTTTTTGTGTTCCTACAGCTTGTTTTAGTTGTAGATTTTTAGTAGAGTAATTTTCTTGTCCTAGTGTTTATTTTATTTCTGCTAAATAGAAAATCCCAAAAAATTTCCAAAGCTTAGTTTTGCCTTTATCTTTTTGCAACGATTTTGTATCAAGTCGAGGGATTTTGTATAGTTACTCTCGTCACAAGTTGGCGTTGGTAATCTAGTTCCAGGAACCCGCTTCTTTTCGATAGAAGTTGGGAATCTCGCTTTTGTCTCTCCGTTGAGGTTGGGGGTTGAGCCGATGACCAATTTGAAAAGAAAATCGAGGCTCCCATTCACCCCCTCCGGGTCGCCGTTCGGTCCTTCAATTGGTATCGAGCGGGTTAAGGATCATATCCACCTTAATCGGTCCGCGGATCCGAGAAGGCGACATGGAGAGGTTTGGTCACTATGGTGGCAAGCCTCCGGAGTTTGATGGCACCAATTATCCCTATTAGAAAATTAAAATGCAAGCACATCTTATGGGGATGGATTGGAGAGTGTGGGAAATTGTCGAGGATGAGAACTACCAAGTGCTAGCGGCTCGAGTGGGTGAGGAACAAATAGCCCAACACAATGCCAACAACCGGCGAGGAGTGTTTTGTTCTCTAGCCTCAAAGACACGAGTTCGAGAGAGTTGCCACTTGTGAGATGCTCGTGAGGTGTGGAAGACGGCTTGAGAGCTACCACGAGGGAACCCTACAAGTCAAGGCCCGCCTATCACGAGACCTACAAGAGAGAGTACAATAACCTAATCCAACTTGATGGCGAGTCCATCGATTCTCTTTTGCCGGGTTTGGACGCGATGCGCAGCAAGCGGCGGGCGAACAAGCCGCGAGGAGAGGCTTGATGAGCACGAGAAGGCGATGAGGCTCTTTGTACGCCTCGGATTGGAAGGTGTGGGGACGTGAAGGTGTCGCGATCATGGGTCGCCAACTACGACACCCTCACGCCCGACGAGCTCTACTGACAAGCTCAGTCCTCCGAGATCGAGGCCCGGATCCGGCGAAGCTCAAGAACCCATCTGCGCGTAAGCGTTGCACTTTCGTCTCGGGTAAAGGCGAGTTCGGGTTCTTACGCTAACCCTTCCGCGGACCGTTCGCCTTGTCTTCTTTGGTGTATGTGACGCCCGAGGAGGCGGATGGAGTGCACAGGGGGCGGCGACGAGTTGGCTCGTCATCGGCCGATTTCGCGGTTCCACAACAACCGCTTGAACCGTCGGCGTGGCGGTGCTTCCAAGGGCGGATGCTTCGAGTGCGGCGATCGGACCACTTCATCGCCCGGCGTGCCCCAAGAAGAACAAGGACAAGTACTCGGCGAGAAGCACTACGACTCGGCAAAGCGCAAGGACAAGCGTAGTACATCGCCGGCAAGTACAAGTCAAGAAGGGCCGACAAGGAGGCGATCAAGAAGAAGTACCTCAAGCGTGCCAAGGAGAACAAGGGCTTCTTCTTCGCCTCCCTCGGCGACCTCGACAACGACGGGCAAGCTTCCTCTAGCGACGAGGGAGCGGCGCAAGATCGAGCGGCGACTGAGACGGACTTTGCTTCTTCGCCCGACTCAAGCATGGGGGCTTCGCACCATGGCCCTTGACGGGCGGTGATCGGCGGCGTCGAGCCCACGGCAGCGGCGACTCTTCCTCCGAGGTATCACCCACTATCGAATCCCTCTCGAAGAAGTTGATTCTTTGGGCGATGCGCTTTGTGTGTCGGGAGAAGTTGCTCAAGCGAGCGGCTAGAGAGAGGAAGGAGTTTAAGGAGAAGTGGGAAATGGCTATGGTTGAGATAGAGTTGCTTAGGAAGCTTGTGGATGTGTCGATGAGGCGAGTGTGACGCTTGTGCTATGCATATGTCTAACATCATGTCTTTGCAATCCAAGTACTCGCTTTTACTAGATGAGCACGTTGAAATTTGAAGGCTAGGCCTATGTTGTTGAGTGCGTGCAAGTCTTGTCTTTGGCTTGCAACGAGTTGGCGAGAGAAGGTTGCCAAGCTTGCTATGCTTGAGAAGGCCGGCTCGAGATAGCACTGCGGCTGAAGTGTGCTAAGTGTGAAGCTTTGGAGATGGAGGTCATGTCTTGTAGGCATGACAAGGAGAGAGTCGAAGAGGAGAACAAGTACCTTCGCTGCGTCCGAAGTTGGGTGTCTAGTGGTGAGCCACAGCTTGGTATGATGATGAGTCGGTTCAAGAGGGGGACCGACACATCGGGATTAGGCTTTGCTATAGGTGGGAAGGGTGAAGTCATTTATGGCAAGGTTGGTCAAGGTAGTGGTTTGAGCTCGAAGTGAGAAACCCACAAACACTCCCAAGTTGACCAAGATCACCCCACCCGAGCCCCGCTAAGACCATTGTGAAAGATGGCATTCTCCAAGAGACCCCAAAGACTCTACCTCCCAAACAAGTGTGGCTTCCCAAACCAAACCACCTCAAGAACCCACTTGACACTTTGCCTAAGATCCCGAGGGAAACCCTTCCTAAATCCAAAACCACAACAAAAGTGAACCAACCACCCAAGAGAGTGAACCAACCACCACCCAAGAGAGAGGTGAGGTATCACGCGTGAGTACTTGTCAGAGGGATGGTCACTTGGTTGAGTTTTGCTTTAGGAGGAAGAGGGATGCTAGGCGTCAAGTTGAGTTTGAGAACCGTGACATGTATCACCCACCACTTGGCTTGTATGAGAGGGGTGTGCAGTCGGTTCAGAGGCAGTTTGCTGGGCCTAGAGGTAGGATGCCTCGTGAGAGCTAGGCAAGTATTTGTGAGACCCCGTGGTGGTCGTGTTCGCGAAAGTGGAAATGCATCATCGCTTTGGGAGCTTTGAGTTTGACAGAGAGGCGTGCACCACGCTTTGGCGTGCGTGGTGAGCACTTTGGGAAGAAGGGTCATGGGATGTTTGTTTTGCCTAACGCCTATCTTGGACAAAATGGTCAACACCGGTATTTTCCTGAGTATACTAACCCCAGTGTTGCGCCATTTGCTCATCCTATGTTTTTCCAATGATGCAAGTGACCAAGTCTTGGGTTCTCAAGTATATGCTTGCTAACCCTTTGGGATCCAAGACTTGGGTTTCTTTGTCCTCTCATGTGTAGGTATGAGGACATGTGGTGGAGAACACGTGCTCGGTGGAACTTGATTCTTTGTATGGTGTGATCAAGATTTGATGGTTCTCTACACCCACTTTGATGGCCTCGAAGAGGCATGTGCTTAATTGTGACACCTACACCGCGATGGTGAGCTATCATATACACTCATGCCTTGTACATTCATGATTTCTCTACTTGTGGTATGAGTAAATTTTGTTCATTTGCTCACTTGTATATTGCTTGCATGTATCATACTTGTATCATGCTTTTTTATATCCCCTTTTAGCATGTGTTGTCTTGTGTATTATATGCCATGCTAGCCTTTGTGCCCTTTTTTTGTTTCCTAGTTTTCTTTTTGCTAGGTGTCTTTGGTTGAGGGGAGTTGGGAGTTTGCTATCCTTTTTGACGGGTAGTTTTGTAGTTGATGTACGGATGTAGTTTTAGGTTTGTTTTTGCTTTTTGTATCATACTTGCATATCATTAGCTTCACTTTTATATTGATTTGAATGAGGTTGTGCTCTTAGTAGTATGAGTATGATGGTGCTTCTAGCTTGAGCTCTCAAGTAATCATGTGATGTATATTATGAGTGAAAGCAACCTTTTCCAAATGTGAACTTGATTAATGGATGATGAAATTAAATCTTGGTTCACCTTTGAGCTAGCTTCTATCATGAGTAGGATGTTGAGATCCTTTGAGCTTTTATGTGTATGCTTGGTAGCTATGTCTCATGCTTTGATTCATTCACTTGCTTAGATTTTCATGATAATACCATGCTAAAACGTGAAGTCTAAAGCTAAAGTGATGAAAAGATCGAGTGGGTCCATTTTGCCACACTTTGAAGTTCGAGACGCTTTCACTTGCACTCTTGAATGAACTTGGACTTCATTGTGTTTGACCCGCACTATTGTCTTAAGCTAATCATTGCTCACGCATAGGCTTGACATGGTTGATTAGTAAGGCAAGGCAAATGTGGATAACCACTCGCATGCTCTCTTGTAACTTGTGAACATTTGCAACTCGAATTAAAATGAACACAAGTTTATGCCATAATGTCTAGCATGATGTCCGAGAAACGCAGCAGGGTAGTTCACCCGGTTTACATGTTTGAGCACTTAGTTGATCTCCTATCTAATTGTGCTAGGTGCTATGTTTGATGGTGAACCTCCTTTTGCAAGATACTAAAATTTGCTCAAAATGCTTTGTGCCATATTTCATATCACTTGTTTAGCTTGAGCTCTGGCTAGCACTTGTAATTTGTTGCTATGGTACCACTTTGAGCACTCTCTCATTCGGTTGAATATAATCTTGAAGCTTTGCATTGTGACATATTGCATTTCATAGCTTGATTAGTGCATGTGCCAACAAGGGGGAGAAAGATCCAAAGACAAGTGATTGCATTTGTCCGGGGGAGTAGCACTTTGAGCTAGATGTGTTAAGCCTTTGCCTCGTCTTGAGGGTCTAGCTGTTTTTTGTGTGTGAAAGTATTTGGTTTGGAGCTTTGCTAGTGGTGTTGAGCCTGTTCTACCTCTTCTTGAGGACTAGCCGTCTGCTTAGCTTGGTTGTGTCGAGCCTTTTGCCCATGTCTTTGGAAACCAAGTCTTTTGCTCCATGTTTTGCTATCGATGTGAGGTTGTCTTAGCTTTTGTTCACTGGATGTGCTTTCTTCTATCTTATTCGTCTTTGTGTTGAATGTTGACAATGCACTCATCAAGGGGGAGATTGCGAACACATGGTTGATTTAGGTCGCATGTGTTTAGTTTTGTGATGTAGTGATTGTCAGCGATCCAACATTCTCCTTCTATTTTCTTTTATCTTTTTACGCTCGGCTATGTTTCAGGCATACGTGGAGTGTGTCGAAGACGTATCTCTTGGTTCGTGTTGTGCGGGTGTGGAGCTCGGAGATGGTAGGCGACGGCGAGGTGAAGGGGCCAAGGAGGGCGTGCCGGGCCGACGGACCGCGGAGGTGAAGGACGGACGTGAGGCTTGGACCGAGGGGCCGGATCGCCGGGCGGCTAGCCATGGTGGTGACATCCGGGACATCGACGGATGCAAGAGGGCGTGGCGGGACCGTGTCGATCGGGTCAAGGCGGCGTGCGGGCGGCGAGCGGGGAGCTCGGATGACTTGGCGACTCGGGCGATCAAGGCGGCGATGACGCGTGTCGAGGAGGTTTGGTGGTTTTGCCCTCAAAACCATCGGCGGCTGGTTTGGTGGTTTGGGCCTCAAAACCATCGGCGCGGCCCGGGTTTGGTGGTTTGGGCCTCAAAACCATCGGCGGCGGGTTTCGCGGGTTTGGGCCTCAAAACCGGGGCGGGACGTTCCGGTGGACGGAAGGGCGGCACGTGGCGGCATCGGGGAGGTTGCGTGGATGCAAGGCTACCGATGAGGGAGGCGCGGTGGCCGTCGGATCGAAAAAATATCCGTCGACCAAAATAGCCCCATGTATCGGAGGGCAAAATAGGGATGAGAAATAAGGACCATATATAGAGGATGGCAGCCATCCTCCCTCTTTCCTCTTCCATTTTCGTTTTTATTTTTCCCCAATTTTAGGGTTCTTGTTTAGAGGTCCAAGAACACCAAATTGGTGACACTTTGTGGTGATTTTCGATTAGGGAAGGGGAGCCCCAAATCTCCCTGTCGTCTCCGGACGTTTTGGATCAAATTCCTTTTCTTTGTGCTGTGATTTTTCTCTGGAATTTTTGGTTGGATCCTGTTTGTTCTTGTCTCTGTGTTTTGGTGGTGGTGTGCAGGACTCCGGCACCTGAGCCTTGTGCTCCGAGCGGCAACAGCAGGCAGAGCTCGGGGCTCCACATCTCCACGCGCAAGCAGCAAGCAGCGGCTCCTTCACCTGGCCATCCAGCAGCAGGCGCTCGACTCAAGCGCTGCAGCGGGCAGCAGCCCAGGCCGGTCATCACCAGCGCTCGGCCACCGAGCGGTGCTGGGCACGGGACCCGAGCAGGAGCAAGGCAGCAAGCTGCCAAGGCAGCTGCCGGCCAGCAGGAGGCACGTCTGAGTGCATGTTCCATCTTGCTGCTACTTGAGCGGTTTCTGGATCTCGTGCATCAGCAGGCAGCGGTCAAGGCAGGAGCGCCTCGCGCGGCTCTCAGCTCGCCATCGAGCATGCTGCGACTAGCAGTCCGACAGCAGCAGCTCAAGCACAGTAGCAGCTTCAGGCTCGGTTCTTCGCACCAACAAAACAAAGGTCGATTTTTATTCTTGTGCTTTGGAGTTTGCCATCGAGCAACTCGTTCTTCTTTTGCAGGACAGCTAGATCGAGTTGTGCTTGTGAAAAATTCCAGCTTTAATTCTACTCTTCTAGTTCTTGTTTTCCTGCGCCCGTAGGTGTTCGATGAAATGTCTAAGTAGCTGTTTCTCCTAGTTTTTCTTCGTTCTTTTGCTAGATTTGTTCTAAGCATTAGTTTAGTTTCTTTTTGTGTTCCTACAGCTTGTTTTAGTTGTAGATTTTTAGTAGAGTAATTTTCTTGTCCTAGTGTTTATTTTATTTCCTGCTAAATAGAAAATCCCAAAAATTTCCAAAGCTTAGTTTTGCCTTTATCTTTTTGCAACGATTTTGTATCAAGTCGAGGATTTTGTATAGTTACTCGTCACAAGTTGGCGTTGGTAATCTAGTTCGGGAACCCGCTTCTTTTCGATAGAAGTTGGGAATCTCGCCTTTTGTCTCTCCGTTGAGGTTGGGGGTTGAGCCGATGACCCGAATTTGAAAAAAGAAAATCGAGGCTCCCATTCACCCCCCCTCCGGTCGCCCGTTCGGTCCTTGACTCGCCTTTTGTATGAACTCATGGGATATTATCATATTTTCCACCAGAAAACCTTAAGACTAACTGCACTGCTATTCTTTAAATCCTTCCTTTAAAATGAATATTATGTCCTGCTCATGAGATTGTCTCCTTTATATCCATTTTTTTCGCACTCATCCATACTTTGTATCATCCTCTATCCCAACTACCCATCCATTGGGCCCACACGTCATACACGTACTATACCTCTCTAGCTTTCTCCTTGCTCCCACCCATTCTCTCTCTCGCTGCCTGTCGCCGCCGCCTCCCAGCTAGAGCACGAGAAAATGCGTGGGGAAGGAGAGGTCGATGGTCGGGTTGGACAACGGAGATGAGCACGGGGAAACGGCGTGGCGGCACTACTCGATTTGGTGGTGGCGCTGTTCGATTTGGCGGCGTGGCGGTGGCTCGGGAGTAGAAGGTGCTATGCCCTCCCACGCGAGTGGACGGGCGGCGGGGAGATGGCGGGCGGAGGGACCGCGGCGAGGATAGCAGAGGCCCCTGCTCCTCCTCGCCGCACTCTCCATCTCCCCGTCGGTGTTCACGCTCACGAGGAGGCCGGCGGTGCACTGCGGTGGTGGCGGCAACTCACGCCTCCAACCCGCCTGGTGCAAGGTCCATGGCGGTGGAGTCCGAGCAAGGGCGCGGGCCCCACACCGGGCGCTACATCCACCGATACTAGGAGCTCCTCTATTGCGGTGCGAATCCGAGGGAACGGGCGGTATCTTAGAGCTCGATCAAGTTGTGCGACTTTTACGGTAAATCAA
Source organism: Hyparrhenia diplandra (assembly GCA_015847255.1). Classification (NCBI taxonomy): domain Eukaryota; kingdom Viridiplantae; phylum Streptophyta; class Magnoliopsida; order Poales; family Poaceae; genus Hyparrhenia; species Hyparrhenia diplandra. The sequence goes on from JADLZK010011475.1 coordinate 850,606, forward strand.
ACACGGAGGAAAGCTCCCGGTACCGCGGTGCAGTCGGCCTAACCTTGGATGGCACTTTGTGTCTCCACGTGTTGTGTGCATTCAATTCAACCGACTTTTGCATGCCTCAACGGGCGTCTCGCCCAACCTAAGATAATTAGCACCCGACTTAAAAGGTTCGGATGTCCCGGGGGCTGGCTGACTGTGTAGGTGTGACTCGATTGGCCCAATGAGGCCCAACTCTATTCTTTAATCGCTCATAGTCCAATGGTAGGACGGTCCGGTGGGACGCTTACCCACCGGGGGTTCAAATCGCGGTGCTCGCACCTTTTCTTGGGATTTTTCGGGATTTCCGGCGTTGTGCATTAAGTGGTAGCGGCGTTCCGTCGGCGACGGCGCCAATGGTGACCGAGAATCTCCGGATCTGCCGGTGCTCGGTCCCTTCGGAGGTGCTCATAGGGGTAGGGTTTGCGACGTGTGTTCATAGGGGTGAGTGTGCGTGCGTGTTGTGAGCGTCTGCGCGTTGTCTTGTGTTATTCTCAAAAAAAAAAAAAAAATCACAATAGACTCTCAAAAAAAAAAAAAAAAAAAAAAACAAGTCATTGCTACTCTATTCTTCATTTCTAATTGTACTTCAGTAGAGATTGGTATTATCCATGTATTCGTACGGCCTCAAGCTCAGTGAAAAAGTATTACTTTGCTGCATCGAGTCAATCATATCTCCTGCTGCCTGGCTGGTGGAAGCCGGTCTCTCTCTCTTAGTGACGATATCTGATAGATTAGATGTGGTCGAGGATCCGCTGATGGACTGGTAACGGTCGTCGCTCGTTGCCATCCACGATCCAGCTGAAACGCTAGCTCTGGCCTGTGGCCTGTCGAGTTCGCACCTGAATGAACAATGTTGTAACAGCTTGGACACAGCCCGTGGCCTTTCCGCGTTCCTTCTGGGGCTGGGCTCCCCTCCCACTGGGTCCGACGACCTGGACTGAGGTTTCACTTTCACAGGTACTTGCTGGGTCAATCTGGTAGTGGTGGGGATGGAGAGATCGAGACCACCTGCTGAGACGACTGTAACCATATACCTACCGCCAGGAATCTAATGCATGCTTGCTTACTTCTCAAAACCTCTTCAATCTTGCCCTAATAATACACACCTCCAAGGAGATGATGCAGGAATATCATATCGATGGTACTCCCTCTGTCTCATGGAGTTGGTCGTTTTTTTACTTTTGAACTTCATGTTTGACCATTCGTCTTATTCAAAATATTTATGTAAATAAATTAATTAATTAATCAATATTCAAGTATTCTTATTGATAAAATAAGTCATAAAAAAATAAATTATATTTGTACAGAAAAAATTGAATAAGGCGAATCATCAAAAAAAGATGGTACGAATTCGGGGTGACAAACTCAATGGGACGGAGAGAGTATCTGACTAGTGCATTATCACATTGACCGTCGACTAAACTAGTTAGCTCACAGAATAAGCAAGGTTATGTTAATGAGTATAGTTTGGAACACATCAAAATCAAATCATCTGCTGGAGGGGAGGGGACATATATTCGATCTTGCTCTTGTTCCATCGCGGTCGTTGGCCGAGCGTGTTTGCATATGCGTTAATTTCGACCATGCATGTCGTCACAGTACTCGATCTGCTGCAAGCCTCTCACTCTGCCGTCCAGCTGGTGCTAATATGATCAATGATCAAGCTGGGGGTGTCGGGGATGAACAAGTATGGACTCAGCTCTGGAAGTTGCAGGTACCTGCTAAGATAAAGATTTTCGGCTGGAGGATGTTACATGGATTAATCCAAGGGATCCTTGGAAACCGGCATATTGAGAACTCTAGCAGTTGCCCGACTTGTCAGTCAAGTTGCGAGGATATTAAGCATGTTCTGTTCACCTGCAACCGAGCAAAGGAAATATGGAGCTTACTGGGCAGAGAGTATTAACAGGGCATTGTCTATACATCAATCGGGGTCTATTATAATGGCTGACATGATTATGGTGTCTAAACATGTGGAGGAATTAAATAAGATTGATTTACATCTGGTGGGAGCGCGCCAGAACTTCGTACATGGGGAGACTGTTCAAAATCCGACAAGAGTGGCATTGTCAATTGCAACTGTGACAACAAACTATCAGCGCTCAGCAAAACATAAAAGTTTGAGCTATAAGAAGCAAGAAGGATGGAAAAGACCACCTGAAGGTGAGTTGCTGTTAAATGTTGATGCAAGTTATAAAACTGAAATAAGTAGTGGGAGCTCTGGAGCGATTATAAGAGATCATACTGGTGCGTTTGTCGGTGCAAAGGTCAACTACTTCGAACATATGCCGGACGCTGCCATAGCAGAGGTTTGTGCTCTCCGGGAAGGATTGTTGCTGGCACAACTAATGAGGTGTAATCGCATCAGGATCCAATCGAATTGTGCAGAGGTAGTTGAGATAATGAGACAAGGTGGGTTTTCAAAGCAACGATCAGTGCTCCAATATATGATGAATGCAATTTGTTATGGTTAGATTTTGTTTCTATATCAATTGAACATTGTAATCGTGAAGCAAATGTAGTTGCTCATGAGTTAGCGAGAGAGGCTTTGAAAGAAAAACTTTCTTGTAATTGGCTCGATGAAACCCTAGGTTTATACTAGGAGCTACGGAGAACGATGTAACTATGTTTCCAAATCCAAATGAATAAAGTGAGCTAGATGGCTTTCCTTAAAAAAAAAAAAAAAAAAAAAAAAAAAAAAAAAACAACAACCATTTCACTTGCATTGTGACCCCGAGCAAACAGCCAGGGAAAAGCAGAGTCCTCTCCTCCTGATGAGTCCTGACAGCGTGGCATCCGTTCCCACCGCAGGATCCCGATCTAACCGCCGGCGTCCCCCTCGCCACGTCGAGACGTCTTCAATTTGCCTTCTCCGCCGCACGTCGCCGTTGTGCTCTCGGTCTCGTTCGCCGCGTACGCCCGCAGTCCTCAGCCAGCCAACGCAGTAGTACTGTGCTCGGGATGGCGGCGCGGCGGGAGCGGGAGGGGCTGGGCGCGCGGCGCGGCGGCGTTCGCGGCCGTGGCGCTGGCGGTGGGCGCGGGGCGGAGGTACGGGTGGGACGGCGCCTCCCGCGGTGGCGGCGTTCCGCGAGGCACGGGGCGCGCTGGGGCCCTGGGCGGCGCCGGCCTACGTGGCGGCGCACGCGCTCACGCTCGCGCTCTGCCCGCCCTACGCCATCTTCTTCGAGGGCGCCGCCGCGCTCATCTTCGGCTTCCTGCCAGGCGTCGCGTGCGTCTTCTCCGCCAAGGTCCTCGGGGCCTCGCTCTCCTTCTGGATCGGCAGGTCGCCACCCCTCCTTCCCTCTTCCCTGCTTTCCTTCTTGCTTTGGCTGTTGCATATTAGTCGAGATCTGGGAACGCTCTAGCTTCCCTCGATCAAGATCTTGCTTTGGCTGCTTGTGCGTGGTACTGATTGAAGGCGGACACGGCAAGAGCGGTAGCAAGGAAAACAGATTTAGGATGTTCTAATAAACAAATAAATGTCACAACTTTGTTGCCCATGGAAATTGGAATTCTACAGTATTTGGCCCTGTATTACTGTTGTTTAGTTGTGCAGCTTTTGGATAGTGTAGATAGGACCAAGGGAGTTAGTGAGATCTTGGTGTTTTTTGAAGGTAATGAGATCTAGGTGTTACCTTGTTGCATTACTTGTTTTCCCTTTGCTGTTTCTAGTTGACTGTCAAGTGTAGAAATTAGTTATTGGTCATGTATAATGTTGTGCTGTATTTGGGTTACGAAATCGTGACCTAATGCAAGTGTGACAGGCAGTCCTTGATATCAGGAGCAAGATTGATTTTTTCACCAGCGAGACTGACTAGTTCACACCAGTACGTCTAACTAGACTCCAAACAGCATGAGAATAGAATGGATGTTATGACTGGGGGCAATAGCTCTGGTTAGAACTGGAAAAAACTGCAAAAGAATGTTATTGTCACACTTTTACTTTAAAAAAAATGTTCTTGCCACACTTTTTATTGTGGTGGAGCACTCATTTTTATTTATGAATGAATTCTCATGTCGGACTACACCGTACTTTCTAGTCACTCTGATACAGCAAGTTCATTCCGTCACACTTCATGTCTTAATAAGGCGGTGTATAGATTGTTGGCGTTAAGTAATTAAATTTCCTTTACTGTCATGAAATCTTAAGTTGGATTCTACATACAAGATACAGCACCTTAGGTAATCAGATGGGAATCATGTCTACTAGATTTTGCCTTTGTTCACCTGTTTTCCTCAACTGAATGCTGTTGCCATACAAGCTGGTTGACATGGTGGCCGGAAACCATCTTCTTGAGGATGTAAAACATTTGTTTGGGTGTTGCTCAATATTGAGATAGGGTATAGAGTTGTGCACATCCGGACAACTTAAACCATACCATATTCTAGATGTCTATGCGGCTCTGGACAACTATAAAATGAAGATATTGTTACTTACATCAAACTCAGTCTTGTATAGTGTACAACAGTACAAGTAATCAAGATGAATGGCAACAGCTACAGTAATATAGTATTTAATTTAGCCCATGAAAATTACCCATTACAGCTATTTCTATCGAAAGGTTTTTGTTATTATATTATTCACAGAACATTTCCCCTTCCTATTTTGCTTGTATTCATAGAATGGTAATTGTTGGTCTGTATTCTGTTCTAACATTCTTCCTAATAAACATTTTTATGAATTTCCTCAGGGCAATTTTCAGATACTTCACTTCAGCAATGGAATGGCTACAGAGGAACAAGTACTTCCATGTTGTGGTTAAAGGGGTTGAGCAGGATGGCTGGAAATTTGTATTGCTTGCTAGATTCTCTCCTTTGCCTTCCTACATCATCAACTACGCTCTATCAGCCACGGATGTTGGATTTTTTAGAGATTTTCTCCTTCCCACGGTTATCGGCTGCTTACCAATGATACTACAGAATGTTTCCATTGTAAGCCTTGCGGGTGCAGCAGTGGCCTCGACCACAGGATCAAATAAGTCCCATATATACTCTTACCTGTTTCCAGCAATAGGCATTGTGTCCAGTGTTCTCATTTCATGGAGGATTAAGCAGTATTCCTCAGCCCTTGCTGTTCCTGAAGAGCTGCAAAGTTCACCTATTAATGGAAATGGCAGCGGTGATGCTAAGCTGGCTTCCACACCATCCAAAAACACCAGCTCTGGGAAAACTAGGAAGAGAAGGTGACTGACAGTATCCCCCTGTATTTACTACATTGTAATACTGAATACCAAGCAGCTACAGCCGATGCTAGTCAAAATATTTGGATTTTCACATTGGTTTACCCTACAGTAAGCTATCTTGTCTGTTTTATGCCATGGTTTTTTGGGGGCATTTAACAGATGCTCAGTCAGCTACCTTCTTTTTTGTCATTGAGCTTCTGTTCTTGTGGCAGATAATATCATAAACTGAATATGATAGAAGCTCACATGTTGTACACTCAGAATAATCTGGTGGTTTAGATTTGTCTCGTCCTGAGTTCAATTGTATCCTGGGAACCAATATTTGGTTTTCCCTCCCTAATTATATCAAACTTGACATGTACACGATGAGGTTCAACCAGTTTATGTTCTTTGGTATAACAATTCAATTCAGAACTGTGTTTAGCTTTTGTGTGGCTGTACAGCTGTTGTCACATCCTCTATAAGCAGAGGCCTATTTTCTTTGCCCACAATCCAAAGCAACTAATGCAGTGAACTCCAAGAATCTTATACAGTCTGCACAAGCTTTGGTTGCACTCCTTTCCCATCTCTTTATTTAACCCATGTTCTGCTCCTCTGTTCTCGTCTCAAAAAATTTCAAGAGATGAAGATCTTCACTCCCTTGTGTTCCTACATTCTTCTTCTAGGCATATATGCTCCAAAAGCCCTATCAGATAATCCTCCTCTGCAGGATGTATGCCCCATGGCTCCCCAGGGTGAGCGGAACCTGTTCATGAATGGTTTCCTCTGCAAGCATCCCAGCACCATCCTGGCCTCCGATTTCAAGACACTGCTGCTGAACCATGCCGGAGACCTGGATAACATGGTCCGGTCATCGGTGAACATGGTCACCGCCACCGAGTTTCCAGGCTTGAACACCCTGGGCCTGTCGATGGCGCGCACCGACATCGCCCCCAATGGGGTAGTACTCCCCCATTCTCACCCAAGGGCATCGGAGATGATGTTCGTACATGGTGGCAGTGTGGTGGTCGGCTTCTTGGATACCAAGGGCAGGCTGTTCCAGAAGAGTCTTGGCGAGGGGGAGGTGTTCGTCTTCCCCCGTGGCTTGGTTCACTACATCATGAACTATGGTTTTAGCCTTGCGACGACGTTTTCTGTGCTGAACAGTCAGAATCCAGGCGTGGTTGGCATTGTCCATGCAATGTTTGCGAGTGATTCAGATGTAGTTGAGGGGCTAATGGGCAGAATGTTTCAGTTTGGAGAGATGGGAACGAGTGACAACATTACTGCTGGTTTCCCATGGACATTCTGATTAGGAACAACATAGTGATTGCAATTCAAGATTTCCCAGTAATGAATAATGTGTGATTGTGGTGTATCTGATTACCTTAATAACTGATGTAGCTAAGTTTGTTATCTGAACTACATGTAGGACGTATCACAATCATCCCTTGTGTCTATCTCTCTACAGGATTTTTTATGTTATTGTAATCCCTGCTCTTTTTTTTTTTTTTTTTTTTGTTGCAGTCCTTTGATTCTGCTACCTCCCACCCTTTTGTTTTGCTTGCACAATCCTGTTTCACTTTGCAATCTTATGTAATGGTGATTCCCTAGTCGCGTCACGCAACTGTAGGCTGTAGCTTCAGCATCATCAAGTTTGAGTATTCCATGGACAGCATAGCCTTCCTCTGTCTTTTGCTTTACTCAGTGGATCTCTACACCACTTGTTGTTTAGCATTATCTCCAGGCTCGACTCCTTTGAAGGTGAGATCTCTTTCTTTGAAGGTGAGGTCTCTTTCTTTTCCACGCCTTCTCTTTCACATTGAAAGCTCCTGCACCTGAATAGGGTAGACTCCTCTAGCATCAGGCCAATCCTGTCATATTCAAACGCTGCTTTGCAAGGTGCTCTTGTAACTGATTGTTAATGACAGATCCACACCGCGCTGAAAAACGCGCTATCGGCGTGGTCGCACAAAAAAAAAAAAAGATCCACACTGCTCAAAATTGCCGCCGGCGGTCTAACTGGATAACTTGTTAGGTGATCCATTTTGATTTGAATCCTTAAATGTTATTGTCAGATGTTCCTTTCTGCTGGTCTATTGCAGTACAAGTGTGCTAGCTGTTGATAATGACCCATTGTAGAACAACTTGTGCTTGCTTTTGGATTTAGCAGACTCGGTTGCTCCATCGTTTTTAGAGATAAGGTTTTCCATCATGTTGCGAATTTTGAGAGATTTTGGAACGTCAATTCTCCTTCAGCGACATTTTCCTCGTTGATGGCGATGATTCTTCAAAATGGCTTTTCTTCTTACAAGGAAGCAGTTCAGGAATATTGACTATAAGTTTTTTTTTAGTATTTCACAAACTTGATTGAAGATAGGACTGGGATCATTAAATAATCTTTGAGTTGATCTTGTGATGATTTGATATGATCTGACCGGCCAAGAATTTTTCAATTTTTTCAATCTTTAAGATAGGACTGGCAAGTCAAAGATTTCAAGCGCTTACCATGGTGGGTGAGAAGCATTTATGGGCTTGACTAAAATTTCAGAGCCAAATTTCTTTCCAAATTTTCAGAGCCAAAGAACATGATTTTATTTGAGTGAAACTGTCTATGTAGTACAAACCAAGATTGTTACCATCAGTTTGCATCTCGTTTGAACACAGTTGATATTATTATTTAGTCAATAAACAATTCATCGAAGTGACAACAAGAAACAACACCAAAGTACATCCTGCACAGTCAACCTGCATAACTTTGTTTAACCCCTCAAAAAAACTGCAGAACTTGGTTTCAGGTTGGTATGGCTACATGACACTTGTAAATTCTTTCTATGTGATGTTCCAGATTTGTTCCCACCGATCAGCAAGTGTCTCCAAGCTAGTGCTACTGAACAAACAATTGTATATGCCTTTCCGAAATTCAGGTATAGATCATCAGACAAAGGTAAAGCTTTCATGTATTTCTTGTGTTAGAACGGAATCAGGTTCATATAGGGGAAAAATGTCAAAAAGAGAAACTGGGAAAATGAAAGAATAACTCATTTTTGTTATTCAAGAATGTGTATGGCTTACACAATTGCACAAACATTTTCTTTGCTATATCTAGTCTAGTGCATTTGCTTTTGGACTTTCTAAACAATTCATTAATTATTAAAGCACTAGAAGGCACATACTAATAAATATAAACAAACAGGTGATACTACCGACAAAAAACGAAAAACAAAGGTGACTACACTGGTTGCTCTGTGGACCAGGGCGTATGCAATCATGCCCTCTAGAACCCAAACATGTTAGCACTACTCATTGGTTGAGGCCGTTCATGGTTGCTGCCCACCAGAGTTGGTGCTCCAACATGGGATCAGAGATATGTGGCCTGATGCAAAGCACCTCAGCTGATGGCAGCCACAAAATGTGCGCACCTTCTTTCGTGCATTGCAGTGGATGGCTCAACTTTCATGACCTTTGCCAGATCAGATATTTTGATTTGATGATTTGGATCTGATTGATTAGGCCATCATCAAACTCTGTATCATGCTGGCTGATCAAACTGCTGCCTAGTCTATACTGTATATGAGAGGGACAGAGGGAGAGACAGGATCTGTACAATGGCATTTGGATTATTAATTCTTCTATACTAGAGCAAATGAACAAAAAACTGTTGGGATTTTGAACCCAGCCAACTGGTCTATAACAATCAAGCAATACCTACTTTTGGTCTCTACTCCCTCCCCTCTACATCCATCCGTATATACGCTACAGCATCTGACTGCGGTATGTATGTACCAAACTCTTTGTCATCTGAAAACTTAGGCTACATAAATTAGAAGTTCTCCTTGTGGAACTCGAACTTGGTGTTGGTTTTCCGCGAGAAATCCTGCGCAAGCTCGCGCAGCTCCTTTGTCAGCACCGGGGCACCACAGTAGAACACTCCTGCAACATCAAAAGATCAGAGATATCATCATCAGCGTTGATTCAGAAACTGAACTGCGAGCAAGCCATGCATTATAACTCTGTGCACCGTCTGTTGTTGTTTATCCCTTTTCAGGTAAAAGTAAAGATGGAGCTGCTAATAAGCATATGCCTGATTTGACTCAGTTATTAGGCCAGTGATATGCATGAGCAGCTAAGCACCTCTTGGAAATATATATATATGTTAAAGATATCTGGTGCCTATCTGAATACCCAACTTTATAGCATTCATATTCATAATTTATAGATACCCATACTTTCATACTTTGTGGTGACTGAACTTTGTAGATGCCCAACTTTATCTCTGTTCATTCACCATCTAATTTTTTTATGTGTGGTTGCAATTATTGTATATCCATCAGCATGTAATTAGTGATGCTACAATGATTGGGTAGACCCTAATTTATAAACCTAATCAATTGCGGTTGCCAATGAAATGCAAACTCTTGTCTATATAATCATCTCATCATCGTCTACTACTTTGGTTGTGTCTATCATCAAGCAACAGTGATCACTCAGTCAGTTTCAACCATGGGCGGCTAACTTCAATTTGAACACGCACAAGCTGCTGGTGGTCACGCATAATGACTGTCCCTATCAGCTAAGGTCCTGCTAGCTGCGGCGAAAGTTAGGCCGGCCAGCCACATTGCTCATCGCATCTTGCCAGGACCAGGAAGGATGCATCAAGTTTGGTAGAGTGCCTCTTTCACCGCGATCCATCATGCATCGGGTGAGAGAGAAGCGTGGGGGCATAGACCATGCAAGAACACCTTGGACTATACCTAATGCTACATTTAACCTTTATACGGCGTCGGTAAACGTAGTAAAAAAAGTAACAAAAGTAATTAACAAACAAACTTACCGACGCGCTGGTTTTGGTGGTTGAGTGCGATGCGTTTGTAGACGTTACGCCAGTTGGGCCTGGCGAAGTGCGTCTTGACGCGCGTCCCGGAGACGACGTCGACGCCGTGCTTGGCGTGGTTGAGCGACTGGAGCATGGCGATGAGCGCGGACCGTGCGTCGCCTTCCTCGTACACGCTGGTGCAGTAGTTGTGGAGCTCGATGACGCCCTTCTTGTCGGTCTCGGCCACCTCGTCCATGACGCCGCGGAACCACTCGAAGGAGCCCTGCTCGCGTGTCACCCAGTAGAAGTAGGCGCGCCGCGTGCGGAACGACGCCATGGACGACGCCGACGTGTCAACGCCGGCGCCACTGGAGCCGCCGGAGCCGGACTCGAGGTCGCCGTCGAGCTGCTTCATGTTGTTGATGATGTCCTTGATGATGGAGATCATGGGCGTGGCGCCGATGCCCAGACCGACAAGCAGCACGATGTCGTACTGCTTGTAGTCCTGCGCCGGCGCGCCGTACGGGCCGTCGATCAGCACCTTGGGGAAGCTGTGCGTGCAGAAGAATGGTATCAGAAAGTCAATCAAATGCGTTCACAAGCAATCCATGTGAGTATATTATCGGAATGTCAGAATTCAGGTTGTTGGAGAGGCCGGCGGCGAAGTCAACCGTGTTGGATTATATCAAATCGAAGAACCTAACCCCGGCGGCCACACTGACAAATGTGACGCGTGCAGAGAATGTCCATTGTAATCAACAAAAAAAAAAATTGAAGAATATTCGGAGTGGAATATGTTTTGGGCAAATGAAATAAACAGGCGTAGCTAGACCCTTGTTGAGCACATTATCGATCGATCCCCAACCACTGCCCGGCGTCCGTCCGGCCGGCCGGCCTTCCAGATATGGGCATGGATAGAGTAGGACCAACAGAACCCATCTTCCACCGCCGGGAATATCACCGGCCGGCCGGCCGCCGTTTGTTCGCCGAACTGAAGGAGGCAGCAGGTAGCCACCTACCAGAACCACCACTACTATTCGGTGACGTACGTACAGAGATCCAATCCTGCACGGGTCAAGGTCAACACCTGCTACTCTACTGCCCCAAATGTCCACACGGAAGAACGAATCCTCAGTTAGGTAGCCACGCACTTTGGCAATGTGAAACGTTCGTTACAAAGGCTAGTGTGTGCACCGTAGAGAAGGAAACGTTCGTTCCCTGCTGGAGTGAGTCGTGACCGTGATGCAAGGGATGATCTCAACACATGGCTAAAAAGGCTCTTGGAAGGGAAGGGGAGAGGTCAGAAAAGGTGGCGCCACCGACTGCAGCCACCCAATGGAAACTGGTCCTGGTTCTGGACCTGATTGTGGTTGACATGTGTGAACCAACCCAGAGGAGAGGCCACAGCTGGAGAAGCACCAGGTCCATCTCCATCTGCGAGCAGCAACAGTGGCGACGCGGCCACTGACTGCCACCAACCCCGAGACCTGGTCAGGTCCACTACAAACCCCGACCCGGCTCCAGACGACTCGTCAACCTCTTCCTCTGCTCCCTCCCCTGGTTGCCCCACGTTTTTGTCATGGAGACGCGAGGAATTTCATCGGTGGTTTGGGTTTGTCACTCACCTCGGGTTGGCCATGGCGCTGCCGTCGCGGTCGTACTCGGCGCGTAGCAGCCCGCTCTTGCCCTCCGTCGGCGGCCGGCACACCTGCACGTACGCACTCACTCATGTTAATTACCTTGTGATTGAGCAATCAGCACTTAATTAATCACCAGGTGTGTTGCGAATTGATGACATTGCTGCCACGTATGTACGACATACCCTTGAGAAGACGTTCTTGAGCTCGTGTGTCCAGTCTCCCAGCGTCCTGATGTGCACGCTCACGTAGTCGTCCTGTGGCGCCGACGTGATGGAGAACGGGTGCCTGCAATAACCATCCATCGCCATTAACCGACAAATTAAGCACTCGATCTTACTGGTTCCAAACTTGAACAAGACGAAAAACAACCACCCATAGCTTAACTTACCACTGGAACGGCGAGACGGCGGCGCAGTTGACGAAGATGTACTGTCCACTCCTATACCTGAACCCCTGCGGCTTGAGAAATGCAGCGACAGGACGTTCCCGGGGTACACGGCGACCTTGAGGATCTTCACCGGCCTCACACTGGACCTGAGCGCCCTGGTGAGCCGCTCGCACGCGTACAACACCATAGGCACGGCGAGGTACATCCACGTGGACTTCTTATACCACTTATGCGTCAGGTACAGGTAGTGTCCGTGCACGATGAGCAGCGCGTACACCACCACGAAGCAATGGTGCGAGTACCAGAACGCGTTGAACCCGGTCAACTTCTTCAACGGTCCCGGCAGCGCGATCCGTCCTCGCCGGAACCACGGCGTCGCCAGCGTGAACGCGACCGCCATGAGGACCAGCATCACAAGCCCGGTCCACCCCTCGGTGCCCTTCACGAACCACCAGTAGTTCGGCACGCGAGGGGTCGCCTTGAAGTACTGGATGAGCGGGGCGTACTCGGCGTCGGTGGCGTGGAGGAGGCGCGGGAAGTCGCAGGTCAAGTGGGAGAGGATGTGGAGTCCGGCGCCGACGGTGATCCCCACGGCGACCACCTTGTGGAAGTTGAGGTTGTCGTCGAAGGGCACGACGCGGGCGAGGGCGCCACCGCCGGCGCGGTTGCGGAGCCACGTGATGGTGTTCCGGCAGACGGGCAGGAGGATGAGCGCCATGTTGAACTTGAGCGTCTCGGCGCCGCCTTTGGCGACGCAGACGCAGTAGCCCATCACGTGGAACACGTAGCGGCGACGGTACTGGATGAACTTCCAGGTGAAGAGGGTGACGCAGATGGAGAGCCACAGGAGGAGGAGAACCCACACGCGGCGCCAGTTGTCCTCGAGGAAGTATTGGGCGCGGCGGTACCATCGCCGGAGTGGGTTGGGTTCCGGCGTTGGACGGAGGCTCTGGGAAAGCATCTGGCTGAGGTTACGGCTGTTGGTGGTGCCGATGTGTACTGATTGGGACGGGGCTTGGAGGAGAAGCATCTCCAGGTTGTAGAGCTCGATGTAGCCCAGGTTGCCGGGGTCTAGCTCCTCCATGATCAGACGCGCGTACTCCTCGGCTTGCTCCGTGATCTTCGACAGCTTGTTCGCCGACGCGCTCAGCGTGATGATCTGCAACAGACATTTGGCTTGGTTGGGTTGGTTTGGTTGGTTGATGAACAGGCTGTGATGTGTCTGTGTGCATTGTTGGAGCCACGGATGCCGACGGGTAAAGTAAGTTACCTCTTTGACCTCCTCCTCGGTGATCCTGCCATCGGCGTCCTTGTCCACCCTGCAAGGAAGGCCGGCCATTAGTGAGCGAGCGTCGCGTGATTAAGGGAGGGGTTACTGGTTGTTGCTACTCCAGTCTGATCCTGCTGAAAATTACTCCGTACATGTCGAAGAAGGTCTGCAGGCGGCCGTCGAAGCTGGTGTCGGAGATCTGGTCCCAGAACTCGAGCAGCTCCGCCTTGCTGATGCTGTCGCCGGAGATGTTGCGCCGCCGAGACAGCGCGTCGAACAGCTCGCCGGCGAACTCCGGCTCCTTCATCCCTGTACATATCCATGTGGACGATGTGCGTGGTTAATACAACAACAAGACAAATCAACCTGCAGGTCAGCAACACGCCACACAAAAGAAACGCTCGCAAGAACAGCTCACCGATGCACTGGCCGAACTTGGAGCGGTGAAGGAGCCCGTTCTCGGCGAGCTTATCGAACCGCTTCTCGACGGCCTCCCATCCAGCAGAACCCTCAGCCTTACTGATGAACTTGAGCCCCTTGAGCGCGTGCGCCGCCGCGGACTTGGACCGGTCCATCCTCGCCCCTCCACCACCACCGCCGCCACGGCGGTTGATGGACGCGATGCGGCGGGCTCCTGCGACACCTGCTTGATCCGCGACGACGCGTTCCGGATCACCGAGTGCGCGCCACCCGACGCGCGGCGGTTCTCCAGCGTGCGCGCCAGCAGCTGCACGTCCGAGTCGTCGCCGCCGCCGGTGTGGTGGTGTCGGTGACGCCGCCGTGGTGGGCGGGTTTGACGCTGTGCACGGCCACCGAGTCGTCGCGCACGTCGAGGGTGATCTCCACGTAGTCGTCATCGTCGTCGTTGGCGGCGGAGGAGGGGAGGCGGAGGAGCGTGGTGGTGGGGCGGTGAGTGGCGCGGAGACGGACTCGGCGAACCGCGCGCTCTTGCGAGCGCCGTTTTTTTCTTGGTTAGGGGGCCGCTGTGTGGGATCACCCGCTCCCTGCTGGTGGTCGTGGTGGTTCCCTCGGTGGCGGTGGTCGAAGACGACGACGACGACATCTCCACGATGTCGCCGCCGCCTGGCCGAGGGTTGTGCATGGCGAATCGGTCGGCGGTGGCGGCTCGATCTTTCTTTCCTTCAGCTGTGACGAGGGGGAGGAATTGCCAGACTTGCCAAGGAATGAAGGAATGAAACGGCTGGTACGGTGGGTTCTCGAGGGGGAGGGAGGGAGGGAGGAGCCAGGAACGGAGGCGAGGGATGGATGGATGTTTGGCGACGAGCTGAGGGGACGGAGGGGCGAGGAGCTTTGTTTTATAGCCTAGCCGTATCGGAACGGAGTACGTTTTACTAGTCGTCGTCGTCGTCGACGCCCGCCGCCGAAGCCGAAGCCGAAACCGAGCAGTGTGGTGGGGACGGGACGGGGGTTGTTGTGGAGTGGTGTGTGTGTGGGCTGTGGTGACCGTGTGGCTGGGTGGGAGAAGAATCAATCGCGGGGTCAAGGGGGGCGGCTGACGCGGAGATTAGAACACTGCTGCAGCGAGCGGCTGGGTGCTTCTCTCTCGTCTCGTCTTTCGTCTCGCCGGCCGGCATTTGGTTTCGTTTCGTCAGCGTCCGTCGTGTGTGTCGTCGTATGCGGCGAGTTGTGTACTGGGTGTAACGTACGTGTCCGTGTCTGCTCTTCTCGTGCTGGCTGCTCTGCTGTGCTGCATTTGGACACGGAGACAGATGTCTGACTACAGATTAACAACAGCTCTGAATTTAAGTATTTATTTTTCGCAAGAAAACAGCTCTGCATTTGGGCACGCACGGAAGGAAAGGAGACGCGACGCGACGACTAAATTTGGGCACGCACGGAAGGAAAGGGGACGCGACGACTACGGGACGCGTTTCGAAAATTGGGGAGTACTTAGTTTCTCGTTCACACTTGGTACCCTGAAACATTGGCGTTCATGACGGCTTAACCGCAGACGTCTTGCATACATAGAACCCTCAGAGAATTCACATTTGAATCGCTTTATTCTTCTATATTCTAGTCTAGAAAAAAACAATAACATTTCTTTCCTTTAATAAATCTCCTGTGGCGGCTGCGGCCTCTCCAGTTTCGTAAAAAGAGTGAGAGACAGTAGTTTCTCCCCTCTAACCATTTCACGTAAAAAAATTAGTTTCTCGTTCACGTCGTGAACTGTAACAGTGACGTTTTTTAACAACATGTAACAGTGACGTTGATGACGGCAACCACAGACGTCAATACTTAGAGCCCTCTGCTGCTCTCATTGGTACGGTATGACTTTTCTTTTTTTCACAATGGATTCTCGCCTATAAAAGCCAGAGAATTCACATTTGAGCCGCTTTTTACAGTGGCTTTGCGAAGTAGTATTTGACTAATTTTTAGGAGTCAAGTCCATCGATGACGGCACCGTGTTTGTTGTGTCCAAACGACATCTTTTTTCTTATGAATATTGTCATGACTAAGAATTGGGCTAGCCCTCGGGGGGCGGCGGCCGCCGCCCGCGAGGGGGCCGAGGAGGGGCCGGGCAGGCCGGGCCCCCTCGCTGCCCCGCCGCCTCTCTCGTCGAGTCCAACTGCATACCGTCTTGATTATGATTATCTTAGGAATTTTGGTGTGTAAGGGGGATATTCAATCTATAAGAACCCTTATTAGGAAATAAATAAATATTGCTTGTAAAGGTATTCGATCGTATAAGGAAACCTTATAGAGATTTTAGATTACAAGTCACTAGCGAGGGCTATATAGCGGCGCGTGCAATCCCAGGGGATAAGCGGCAATAAAAATTAGTATCCATCTATTCACGCTTCAACCGCGCCGCCTCCGCCCCGCGCTGCCGCGCGTATTTGCTGACGGCCATGGCCCCCCGCCCCGCCCGCCGCCGCCCCTCCCTCGCGTGGTGGATCCTCCCTCCTCGCCGCTTCGTGGCTGGCGCTCGTCGCCGCCGGCGCGAGACCCACGACCCTACGCCCTCTTGCTTCAACGGTCGGCGAACGCGTGTCAATTCGGCCGATCAGCCGAATCGACAAATATATTGACCTATTCTTCCCTACCTTAAGAGCCAAAGTATTCGCATTTCAGTAGCTTTATTTTCCTTCTAACAGACAAATAGCTTCTCCCTTTTATACCTTAATTCTTGCAAAAAACTTTTTATAAGCTAGCGTGTTTAACATAGCTTTATACGTACATTTCACAAGTCAAACAGCTTAGATATATATGTCCTCACCAACGACCTGTGCTCGAGTGAGTTCAGAAGTCGACATATGTGATATATATATTAGTGACACTTGAGAATAAAGCAACTTTGCGAAATATAATCAAATTTTACGAGTGAAGTCCATATTGATGACATGACGATCATGTTTGCTTGGACGCGTCATTTAAAATTAATAATGAATAACAAAAGTATAATGACCCATTCTCTTCCGACAAATTCTTAGGTGGCTTTTTCTCAACGAGGTGTCTGTGTCACCCCTCCTCCTCAACTAGTACTGCTGGAGGATATTTCTTGAATCTTGATAGCTAAAAAATACAATATTCTACATTTGGACCAAGTTAAGTCTTTTAAACTTAACTAATTTTATAGAAAATAGTATCAACATTTATTTCTACTATAAAAATACATTTCATAATAAATCTATTGATATTTATGGAGCATCATAATTGTTAGCATTTTTTTTACATATATTTGGTCAAATTTGGATTTGTTTGACTCCAATCCTCAAAACTTAAAACGAGAATTGTATTCTTTTTGTCACGCATGGCCACACTTAGAAAGTTCATTAAAGTAACATTTGATTCCATCACTTATATGCTAGTGAAATTCTAATGTAACCCCCCTTTAAGAGTGCCTCAAGTTTTGATTGAACCCGTCCAATTCTAGCTAGTTGCAACTGATGAAGGGAGTGGACTAGCTTGGTACCATACCTAACAGCTATATTTTCGTGGTAAAAGTTAAAAATATTGGGTGTACTATTTGACACCGCATGTGTTCACTCGTGTGGCGAGTGTACCATCTTATCGCTTATCGGCACCATCCAAGTTTTTTTGGCCTAACTTCATCTCGATCTTATCCTGCATGGAGGACCATCCGTGGTTGGAGATGGATGGACATCATTCAGAACTAGTGTCCCTAGCGTACGTTGTCCCTTTGCTATGGAAACGGACATATACGACATATTTGACATTTATGTAAATATAGAAAAATATCCTGAAAAAAAAAACAAATAATACGATGGTTTGGTCCGATATCTACTATTGAAAATTATCTTCAACTACAAATAATTATATTTTATTCATATAAATGGTTATGATGCATCAGGTTCTGGTGGAACTCAAAATGTACGGCAACGGTCAGGTCAAACCTTGGCACCTGATCACCGTGACAGAAATCCATCCCCGTTTTATTTCTAGCAGGGACGTACTGTACATGTCTAGCTGTCGTAGCACACGTGACAGTAATAGTGTATAGTAATGCCGGTCGTGAGTCCTAACGGCCCTACCGCGTGGCCGGTGTTGATGTTCAAACTTACGAGCCTGCAACGTAGCCGTACGGTCCCTGCGTCTGCCGCTCTGACGCTCGAAATTGAAACCGTGCGACTCCTCCCGTCCCGCCCGTGTCAACGTATACGGATCGACCGCACTTGATTGCATCGGCGGCTTCGACTTGAACTTGTACTGTACATATATAATTCTCCCCTACCGGATGTACTGTACGTACAATACGAGGTCGTTTAGCCCCGGCCGTGCCGTGCAGAGCGCGTGCACCGACCTCATCGCGCGCGCCGTGCCGTGCCGTGCCGCCGTCGCAAATCGGTCGATGGAGCTCGATCGTTCTGATCTGACGCCGTGGCACGCGTAGCGCTACGGTGCCAAACGCCAACGGTCAGCTAGCGGGCTTGACCAGGCGCGCGGCCATCGCGCTTTAATTAAACGCGTTCCATCTGCCTTGGCTGCTGCTAGCTGGATGGAATGGATACGGGCAGAACTCTGAGGGAACTTGAACGGAATCCGGCCACGTCGTACGGGCCGTCCACACCTTCCCGGCTGGTCTCGGTCCCGGCGGCGGCTGCATGCGACGTTGACGTGCAGAGGCGGTATGGTGGTTGGTGAACTGAATACAATTGCAATGCGACGATGGTGGTTGTCGCCTTTACACCGGTAGGTGAATTCCATGGAGGCGCAACAGCGTGGCCCGTGTGGTGGCAAGGGAAAAAACAGGTGTCGCCGCCGTACGCCGTACGTGCTGGTCTCGCTCGTCTGCGTGCGTCGCAACGGGTCCCGCTTCCGCCTGGTCCCGAGGGAGAGAGGGTGTGGCTGGAGGACTCTGTTTCGGCACTGCACATGCTCCAGTGCTCCACCACACCCGACAACCGATACTGATGATGGATATAGTTTGTGCCACACTTTTTTATTTACATTATTCGATAGATAAAGGGCAGATGGTGTTCTGGCGTGCTGCGGTTGAGTACACCCAAAAAGGTATGGATGGTGTGCGAAAGCATAGTTTTTTTTTTCCTTGGACAACAACATAGGGAAGTTTGGAACTGGTTATAATAGTCGACATAGCCCATTACGAGGTTTCAGTTCAATTCGAGTCCAACACCCAACATAGTATACGATGGTTGTGACATGAAAGGGGAAAAAACACATGCATGGACGTGAATACCAGCACGTACCCAAGTCTATGATGATCGACGACCGTAAAAAGGGGGTCGTACATATGCAAACCTCAACTCAAATTCATCCAGACTCGAAATAGTTACGTGTACAAGTTTGGCAGTAAACCATGAACGGATATGGTACGATCAGAGCATATATATATATACTATCCATCACCAAACAAAGACCAAAACGTCGCTGTCATCGACGCGCTTGTTTCCGATGAACCATTGACGCTGGATCTGTTGGAGTGCCATCACTCCTGGTGAATCAACGGACATGCGCGGATCAGCCGCCGTTTTGTCGTCGCGATTCAGCGGGGCAGGACCAGGACGTTTTGTGCCAGTGCAACGACAGAAGATCCTGCCGTGGAACGGTAGCGGCGGCGGCTACAGAGAGGACCGTTGCAGGCGCATCTCGATGACTTTGAGACACGTCTCAACCTCCTCGTCGAACCAGGTAGATGTTGTCCGGGTTGGTTTCTGGTATGCCCAGAAAGTGACTGTGGTTAATGGCTGAGATACTATCACATCAACCTGGGCGTGCCTACCGCGGATGGTGAAGCACGGCATGGATCAATTTGTATTTGCCATGGATGCTAATGAATCGATCTCTCTTTTCGGCATTGATCTGCGATGTGCGCTGGTTGATGCCTCCTGTTGGAGCACCTTGAGAGCGACTCCACACATTCGTTCGAAGGCTGATGCGAAAGTACATTGATATATGGATGCAATCTGCACCTGATACATGCGTACAGCGAGGCCACGATTCGTTCTCGTCCCTACTGTTTGCTCCTCGGAGGCACGGTTTTGCCTTATATTTTTCCGTTCAATGATTCTCTGCCAAATTTAATTCCGTGTGATTTGAAGTAGATGGACTGCTCGGAGAACAAAGACAAGCTAATGATTGTCTTATTTTGCCTACATTGAATAATTTTTGGATTGTGGCTAATCACGAATTTGCATTATGCTCCATGTTTCACAATTCATCGGGGGCTGCTCGTCATCTCGGGCGCTGCCTATGATGATAAGTGCACACGTGCTCGACATGACATGTATCATCGTCCTCAAGCGGGTTGATCTACGGCAATGTCAAAATCCTATGCGGTATGTATCTACCATGACGTAAATCAAATTGACATCCTCTGCAAGGCATAGACCACAACGCATCTCGAAAGAGTGCGTTTGTCTTAAACATCAGGTTGTATATAGTTGTTTTGTCGCAGACTAATTTCTTTATGGTATATATAATTGATGTTTAAGAAATTAAATAAGTCACGAGATGAGCTCTCGCCACTAGCTGCCAGCAGCCTGCTACAGATAAATTTTTGGCATATGTGTTTGACCTCCGGTGTGTGCACCGTATGCACAACCTTGCGCCAGTAGCGCCTCCTTGGTCAAGTAACGACATAAATATCACGCATGTGGAGAACGTTACCTAGTGTGTCCATGTCTTTGCCCAGAGTTACACGAGCTACTAGATAAATCCCTGAAGTGGTAGAGATATATATTATACCTGTATATATGTCTAGCTTAATTTTGTTTCTGCAATTGGCATTAAAGTATAGGTAACACTCTGCATTGTTTCTACTGTATGACAATAGTTACTTCATTTGTTTTGGCCCATCGGGCGCATAGGTCAGCAGCACCCTCTAATATTTTTATGCTTCATGTTGGTTTTTAGCATAAATTTGTTCTCATATGACTTGAGTATATAATCTAGAAGCAGGAATTGTTCTAGATTTATGATATTGCCTAATTTTGTTTAACATAATTTGGTTTTAGACCCGTTTGGAAGTTTATATCTTGGTTATATTTTTCCTTGCAATGTGTATATATATGATTATATGTTATATGAGGTATATAATCGAAGTATTATTTTTAAGACCACTATAAACATACCATGTAACAACACATATGCTTTGAAAAGTGCAGGAAAATAAATGAAATATGTATGGCTATGTATATAAGACCATCTCTCTCTCTAGTGTTCTCTTTAATGCTTTTGGTTTTATTTAGAAGTAACTTTGAAGACCATTGCATGAGACTTGTTGATATAAGCGAGGCACATGAATTTAGGAGTTCACTTGTAACTTTCCAGGGAGATTATCTCATGTAGTGCGGTATATTTTACCAAACACGATAATATAGGCTTACAACACTAGTCGGGTTAACAAAAGACACGAAGTCAACATGTTGTCTTTGTCTACGTGTACAGAGAACCGGCATGAGGTGTCATCCTAGCGAGGTTTTCTCAAGCCAAGGTAGATAGATAATACATTTCCTAGGCAACATGAGGTTGCTTCAATAATATGGAAGAATTAATATTTTTGAGTTTATTTTAGTGAAAATATAATACTTCTTCATGATGATAGAAAACCGTTTGTCCTTTCTTGGACTAGTAAAGCTACAGTGCATATCAAAGGGCTCGGTTTAGCGTTATCCATAATTATTTGAAATGACAATGGGTATCATAGAGGGAAAACATTGTCTACAAGTAAAGTAAGCCAAATGCTACGGTGGAGTGACTACTCTATACGAGCAATATGTTGGCTAGTAGCCACGTATATACCACACCTAAACAAATGTATTAATATTGACTTGTCAATGCGCAGGAAAAATAGAAATCGAGGCAACAAGTATGAATCCCACATCACAATAAAATTTGGAAGCTAATTTTGATATTAATCAATTATCGAGTCATAGTAGTTATCCTAGGCTCTGAAGTGCCATATGGAATGTGACAACTACATATGTTCCTTGATGTATCTTTTGCCATATAAATTTTAAGCTATCGGTTGAGACTTGAGAGTCATCGAGGAAGGATATGGGTCTTTGTTGCTCTCGTAAGCGATAAAATAACATTTCCCGGATAAATAAAAATTCTTGATCTTATCTATTCTATTAAAAGCTTCTCTCTTCATCTTTGAAAAATGAATTGATTCAAGCCATACTTTATATAGAATACAAATATGTTGCAATAAATACAATGACTCAATTTTGCTCTATAGTGCAGTAATTGGGTGCAGCTTTTTGGAGCAATAAAAAGAGGCTGGACTATGACATAACTTTTGCATCAAAAGCTTCTTGCTACTGCAACCATGGCTAAATGCCACATTCTTGCTATCCTATGACACCAAGCTACTTGGCCTTTGAAAGCACAGCTTCACCATTAGTTGTCTTTTTCTCATGCATATAACCTAGAAGGTCAATATATCGATTAAGACGGTATCAATTGTACAACAATTGGTGAGATATTAGACCACTGAAGAATTGTGCCTAATTATAGGTTCACGTCGATAACTTAAGGTATTAAGTCCTAGATGACTACATATGTTTTTGCAAGAATATGCGAGCAATACTTCACTAGAAGTTATAGTATAGCGAGAAGTTGATATATGCTCTCACTCGTAGAAGGAATTACATACAACAGTATATTCAATAATAAAAGTCCAAAGCTCACTTTGCATACAAAAATAGTAATATACCACATGCGTAATATTTCCCGGATAAATCACCACTAAAGCATACATACACCACTTGAAGTTGGCGATTGGGGTTTTTAGTATGCTATTAAATATCTCGGCATTAGAGGGAGATGAATGCCCATTTTATGGAATGAATTGATATTTATGAATAAAAAGCGCTACAAATGCAAACTAAACTAGTTGTTTAGGTACACTCCTCTATTGCATAGTATGGAGTTATGCGGATAAGCTGTATCGATGAGGAGCAACGGATCGGTTAACAATAAATAAATGCTTCTACGAGTAGATTTGGATATACCCGGGATTAATTTTATATCCATTTGACATTGACATTTTGATCAATTTATGTGGGGCGCCTACAAATAAGATCTAGTGGTCTATGTCACAAGCATATGCTCATAGAAGCAAGCTCACATTGTATGTGATAAAACTCCTCTCATACTCCCGTGAGAGAAATCACCACATTGGTGAGTTACCTCATGATGATGTTCATCTTAGAGATAAAAATCCTAGCAATGCTTGTGGCGTACTATAATGCTAGGAATCACGGAACAACAATTGATCTATCGTTTTTGGGAAATACTTGAAGATCATTATTAAAAGATGTTTAAAGTCGAGGAAAATATGTGTCGACACTTGTTACACTCTATAATTGCTAAATGAATCTCTTTATGAGAATCCGGATCCGAACAAAGTCCATGGCAAAGAGTGCTTGAAGCTCTCATAATCGGGTCCAAATAAAATGTGCAATTGAGGTTGAACCAAAAATACGCTAAGTGGAAATCTTGAACGATGTTGGGATAATTATGGGTCATTATTGAAATAATATGTGGTGAAAAGCAATGGTTCGAAAGGTCATAATAGACCAACTTCGACATAAGTTACGTAAAACATGTTCCGCTATATAATAGAATCGGCTAATGACATGAATTAAATATGTCGTGATGAGATTACGAAAAATCCATAAAGCGACATTAAAATCTACGTGACCAATATTGTCCTTTATGTGAAGTAACCTCTCCATAAAGAACAACAACTCCACTGGAGGATCCACTGAAGGAATATGGTTATAAGTCCAAGTGCGCCAAAATATAGGAATTCCTTGAGCAGGACAAAGACCCATATATGACCCAATAGAGATAATAAAAAGAAGGAACCAAAAGCAATAAAAAGTATATCTTACAAGCACATGTGCATTCCATGAGCTTTTTGATATGCATGTGTATACTTGACGAGATAGCATTATCCACCGAAGATTTAGAATTGAAATATCCTCACGAAAAGTTATATGATATATTTGGTGCTACTAGCAATACGTCCCATTACGCTAGTTTTGTGGGCTGATGATGTCTTATTATGTATTAAAGATTCTTGAAGAATCACGTAGTCAATCCACGAAAGAGTCCGACTATTATGAATAGAGAAAAAGTATCATATAGGAATAATGATTATTAATCACATCTCGAAGGTGTGTCTTTGCAACTTTGTGTTGCACAAATATGCACTCTAATATATGCATGTGAGTGCTCTTAGCATTATCTCTTTATTCTTATTGTTCTTGAAAAGGCGAGTGAAACAAATGTCATGAAGACTAACTATTGTGAAATCACATCTTGTAATCTCCCTTGGACTATTCATGCCTATGTTTATTTACAAATAACGACTAATGTACGTGGCAATGGATGACCTCAATGAATGTTGTCATCGGGGAGTATTTACATGATATTGATTGTAACTCATGAGAACTTTGAAGATCTCAAATAATACCGGATAGTGTTATTCTCTGAGTGAGTTTGAAAGCTCTATTAAATTGAAGCCTCTATCATGACACCATTTAAGTAAGTGGGTTTTATTGTTTATGTATAGTTTTATTCATGTGTTTTGAAGTAAGCGTGACATGAAGGTTATATATGAAAGCGATCTTGACTATGCATGCGAGTATTCTTGCTAAGTCTCTATGTGCATATGCTTCTGTCGAAGCGTTTTTGGCATAGCGAGATATTTACGCAAGGTTGAAAGTGCATCTAGCCCTTTAGTGGGTTTTGGCGAATTGAATGACAACATAATTAAAGGTCTAATAAGTTTGCTAAGTGTTGAACAGAAAGCTAACTCTGTGCATATACTTGTGAATTGTGTATTAACAAGTATATCCAAGATTCAACAAAGGCAAACTTGATGGTATTTCACATAGTGTTGAAGCAAAGGCAAAAATTGTGTATTGTTGTATTGGAAGATTATAGAAAACAATCTAGTTCAAGCAAAAAGACAACAATGCAAATGGAATCAATGAAGAAATGGCTTATATGTTGTGGGATATCATAGCATCATGTGAGCAAGCATGTTTGGCAAAGACGACAAATGAGACATGAGTTGATGATCTTGGATCGGTCTCTATAATGGCTTGCTTTCCATGAATAGAAAGATTGAAGTAAGTGTTTGGAGTGTCAAGCCAAAAATGGATATGATACAAGGACAGATGAATTGGCTTGACCATATTGATGTTGATCCATGTATGTCTCTATGTGAGTCAAGCCGAAGCTTGATTGATATACATTCATATCTAGAAGATAATCAAGCAAGGATCATAATATTGAAGAAATAGTTATTCAATGGTTTGCTTGATATGATGTGACTTGAGTGTATCTTGATAAGGTGAAGATAGCAAAAGGAAAGAGGGCTCGAGGTACTAGCGAAGGTGAAGGGCAAGCGTTGGCTTGGGGCCAGAAATTACCATGACTAAGGTGAAGAAGAGAGTACTTGCATTTAGTCGAGGAACTAATCAAGCTATGAGGAGTCATATTGTGTTGAGGATCAAATCATTAGTGTGGGTGACTTGAAGCCATGGAGGTGAACTCATATTTGTGGAAATGGTTCAAGTCACATGCACAAGATATATTTGCTCTAAGAGATGAGACAAAGATGATAGAGGATGATGTCTAAGTTGATGGAACCTTCAAGTGCAGCGGATGGCAAACCTAGACTCATGGAGGTTTAATTTCATTTATGTTTTGAATCTTGAGTTTTAGGACATGCCGTACTATTAAGAGGATCCTAGGACCTTTGGCTACATGTAACTAAATGCTCAAACCTCCAGTCGACCAAAAACATCACTCCAAGCCAAAAAGCGGCCATCCAAAGGCTTCGGTTTTACCCTTCGTCGCATTACGGCGGTAGGGCATGTCGCCCGTAGGAGTGGCGAGCTGCGTGTCTCTGCAGCGAGTGCAGCTAGCGTTAAAGATGGCTCGCATAACGAGAGTAGTTAGGAGTCCGCGCCGGGTATAAATACCCATCGGCCCCTCCCCCAAGCGGTCACTTCTTCTTCCCCAGCGCTCATTTACGTGGAAGAAAGCAGGACCCAGAGCTCTTTTCTCTCTCTCCTCCATTGTTGCTCCTCCACTCCCCGGCTAGATTTTGATTCCCACCATCAAATCTTGAGGGAAAAGAGCACGACAAAAGCTCGATTGGAGACCGGATCTACAAGTTCCCCATCTTGAAAGAGCATTTGGTTCAGCGTTTGGCCAGGTGTGCTAGGGTTCTTTACTCTTGGAGCTTTGCTCCTAGCCCGGCTAAGCGTCACCCTTATGGTCTGCCAACTTATGTGTGGCGGCCTTTGGGAGGATTGTAACCTCACTCAAAATCAGAAAAAATCACCCCTCATCTCAAGGGTTCACTCCCTTGACTTGAGAAACGAGGAAGGGGCGGCTTAGTGTGGCGAATCCCAATCCTTTTGTGGATACCTCAACAAGCGTGGGCGTAACCCAGACCTTTGTGGCGGCGGTGGAACCACGGGAAAAATCCTTGTCTCCAGCGTGTGCTTTTACATTCTTGCATATATATATTCTTGTGAGCTAGGGTTTTGTCCGATCTACTTTGTTGAGGAGTTCCTGTTACTTTCTATTGGATATATGTGATATATTTGTATGCGAGGAACTTGGGAAAGTCACTCGATCTAAGTTTCGTTGCTTAGATTTCAAAGCTCGATTTGTGTTTGTGCGCAGGCGCGACGTGCATGCGCAAAGCGGGCGAGTGCTAGCGGCGAGGCCGTGACGCCTGGCAGGCAGCGCTCGCCGCAGCATGACAGCGTGCGTCGCAAAGGGAAGCGATGCAGTAGCGTTGTTCACAGCTGCTCGAGTTTGTTTTTCTAGTGATTTTTAAAGGTGCGAGGCCTATTCACCCCCTCTCAAGCCTCCTAAGCGACATCAAGGTCCCTGACAAGTGGTATCGAGCTAGGCTCTCAATTTCGGGCTTAACGCCTTGAGAGAAAAGATGTAATGGAAGCTAATGGGAGGTACTCTAGAACTTTTACTTTTTCGATGGCTCAAACTATGCATCTTGAGTACGCTGAGTGTGCTTGATATTTTTAGGGCCATGGGTCCTCATATAGAAGCAGATTGTAGATGTGAGCATTTCACCTCCTAGTGATGATTTGGAGCATCTATCTAGAGAGGAAGTGAAATGCTTCCAATACAATGCTCAAGCTTCTAATGTTTTTATTTAGTGCTTTGAGTGAAGATGTATTTGATCGGTCATATTTGGAGATGGTGAACCTCTTGATGATGCTCATATCATTTTGGACCACGCTCAAAAGAAAGATATGACATGTCCAAATGTGTATGAGAAGAGAGCTCTCATTGGAGGAACCACTTGAGGAGTGCTCAACTTCACCAACAAATGATGAGCCTCAAGTGATTCTCCCAAAAGGCATAATTGATCATGCCACATTCACTTCCTCACCAACACATGGCTTAATGGATGGTAATGAAATAGTTGGTGAGGCAATGTTTTTACATGTGGTACTCATCCTTTAGTTCTGTGAGACTAACATTTTTGAAGGAAGAAGAAGCTGTGATTGGAGGCCAAATGATGAATCCACCTCACCTAGAGGCACAACTCTCTATGCCACATCTCATGTGTGCCTCATGGCAAAAAGGAGAGAAGGTAAAATCAAAAGCCAAACCTCCTCCACCTCCTAGTGACATCTCTAGTAGTGATCTTAGTGATAGCTCTAGTGATAGTGAATCTAGTGATGAAGAAATGCGATGATGCTCACTAAAGAAATCTAGATCCTAAAGACCAGAGCTCTTCATCTCTCAGCTAATGGAGGATTTAGAGAGTACCTCAAGGCTGAGCTAGCCAATAGAGATGAACAACTCTGACTAAGCTAGAAAAAGATGTATGTTGGCTAGCAAGGAAGCTCTTGCATTAAAGGAAGTGAGGTGGACTCCTTGCACAAGGCTTTGGCGAAGAGCAAAGAGAACATGTTCTCATAGCGAAGGCCAATATTGCACTCAATGACAAGTATTGTGTCTTAGTTGAAAAGCACAAGGAGATTGAGTTGCAATATAGTCATCTTAGGGAGAGCACCTCACGACCCTCTAATGCAAAGGACACCTCTACTCCCTCCATCTAGTCAAGGTTGTGGTAAAATGCTTTAATCTTGATTTGAATGTTTATGCCACTAACCTTGTTGATATGGAGAGCTATGAGAAAGGAGATTGCTAGGCTCAATAAAAATGATCAATGATGAGCTCGGGCACACAAAAAGAGGCCAATACAAATGCAAGCCAACCTTCCGGTGAGCATGTACTAGTAGAAACTTGTGATGATTTCATCACTAAAAGAAAATGAAGAGCTCAAGGAAGAGGTTGAAAGGCTAAAAAGGACTTGATTCGGTTGGAAGGGAAATGCAATGCTCAACCTTCTCAAGACAACAATGCAGAAATGGTGAATGGCTGCGAGTGTGCGGTTTGAGAGGAAGGAAGCGGTGGTATGGATTCGGCTGCCTGAGGCCTTGGCGACAATCTTTGCGCCTCAGAGCGGCGATCTGCTTATAAATAAGGAAGGCTTGTTGTCTCCCTGTCGGTTAAGCTCATAACAAGATGCCAAGGCATGATAGCAAAGATCGGAGCCGGCAGGAGTGCAGCATCAATCAAAACATCACGTGCTTCAAGTGCAAGAAAGAGTCACTATGTCAAAGATTGCATTGAGGAGAAGGAGGGAGGCATGAGCAAGATTCCAAAAAGAGAAGAAGATGGCTGCTAAGTAACATGGGACACAATGCCTCGTGTTCCAGGTTGATGACCAAGCCACACTTTCAAAAGACAAGAAGTGTTATGGATGCAATGAGAAAAGGACATTAATTCATGTCAAACAAAGAAAAGTGAAGGCTTGTCATCATAAAGAAAAGAGGCTCATCAACAAGGTAGCAAGGAAAATGCAAAAGAAGGCTAACAAGAACAAGAGCGCCTATACTACACTGTAGAGGGACATTAAATAAGGATTATCCATAGGTAGCACTCTAAGCTCAACTTGTCAATTAATTCAAATACTTAGGATGCCCAAAAATGCCACTTATGCTAGAGATGATTGGTTCTACGTACTTAAAGGCCATTTTAGTGCCTAAGTCTCTTGTGACTTAACCTTGATGGACCCAACTTAGTTTGGGTACCACCAAGTTGTGCTTGATAATTGCGGGTACTGAAGGTGATATGAAGCCGAGGTGCTTGAGCAAGTTAATTGAAAATATTCACTCAAGCTATCAATCTTTTCACATTATATTCTTTATGGTTGGCAGAAGATGAATTAATGGAAATATCCTAAACTTCATAATCACCTGGTAACTAGTATCTAACCCTTCTTATCTAGCCATTTGACTTGTGTAGTCTCTAGTAGTTCACAAATATATATATATGTGTTTGTGGATTATTAGGTGTAATTTAAGAGTGCTTCATATTTAAATGAATTATTTGCCATATGATGCTTTTTAATGGCTCTCTAGTAGAGCAAAGATCTTATTCATGTTGTAGGTATTGAAGAACCACCTTGTGTTCTTGTCCGGTCTTAAATGCGATTTGTATTGATACGGTCATAACTCCATCTTGGAAAGTGCAAATGACAATCCGTTTGTTGGGTTTGAAAGTTAACTTGATGAGCTTTCATACCATGTGCGGCATGTACCAAGGAATATTGTAGGTGATACAATTTTGCATTTAAAGTTGAGCATATATGTGAGCTATGAACATTCGACGATGCACTAAAAGCGGTGTCGACCAAAATGAATTTTGCAAAGCGGTCGGCTTAATGGTGGTATTAAAACTAGACTTCATAAAAGCTTTCCAACAAGTGCTCATTGACCTTCATAGCCTTTGAGGAATCAAAGTTATGAATGGTTCTTCCACTACTGCGATTTTTTCCTTTGCGAAATTAGTGCATTTTTTTGGTGAAGTGGTCCATTTTACGATTGGCTGATCAAATCTTAATAATGGTGGTGAGTTGACATAAGGAAGCTTAAATGGTTGAAATGTTATCACCAAAATAAGTGGAGGATCCTCAAGTTCTTTGCTGCACCAAATTCGGTGACAACTTCGATGTAGTGTAGGCTGAGACCTCTGTTGCAACAACTGCGGAGGCGGTGCCACGAGCGGCGGTCTTGGCCTTTGTCTTGACGGCGGCAAGCGGTCGACTTTAGTTCATGAACAAAAGCACGCAACTTTCATATGAGCAAAGTGAAGATGAAGAGATCATCTTATTCATTTACATTCCAGAAGGAATTTGGCAACATCTAAATCTCAAGTGCAAGTTATGTTCAAATTTTACTCCTTTTGTGTCTTGTGTAGCCACTTAGGAAAATAAAGCACTTGAGGATATTCTTTGGTGGTTGTTCATGAAAGAAAAGTGTGATTGGAATTGAATAGATCATCTTCATGAAGCTTAACATAGATGACTTGAGTTTCCTCGGACTTCAAATCAAAATTTGAAGTTGAAGAAAATTTCTCTTCATTCATGCATACTATGAGTTGGTTTTGAAGGATTTAGACTCTTAGTTTTCATATTGGAGGATACAAGAAAATTTGAAAAGACCAAGAATAAAAGAATCAAGCTCAAGTGAAGTAAATCCTTTGATTACTCACAATTCAAGAACCTTCTACTTGATGGAATCTTGTCATCATACGGTAGATTGCCAAATTCTTATTCTTACATTATGGGCATCTACATGGTACAATGGTTTGTAGTATCTCTTGGCATGCATAGTTTAATTTGATTATTCTATTGTTGCCATGACCTAGACATAGAGTGAAAATTCCAAGTTCTTAAATGAATAAAGTGCTATGTGAAATTCAATACTTGAGCACTTATCAAAAGGAAATTTACTCTATGGCTAGGTTGGTGGACTAATCTTTTCTCTAAGTGATTTTTATAGTCTCATTAATGAGAAAATGTGTTCCTCAAATGGAGTGTGCTACGTGCAGCCACTCACCATAATATGGCTTAAATCTACCCTTTGGACTTAATTGACCAATCATGCATATTCACTTTTTATTCCCACTCAAAAGAATGTGCATGAGACATCAAGAAATTTAGTCCATGTTATGAGTTTCTCTAGTTAGTGGCCCATTTGCCTTCCACACATACAAAGAGGTTGCTAAATGAGAAACTAGTGCTTGTGTTACTAATGACCTCTTGTGTTTGAGATTATTCACGAGAAAATTCATAAGAGGTTGTGCTTATCAAATTGGATACATCACAAGCATGATGGTTACTCTTCACCTAAAAAGAAAAGATGAATTTTGCGAGAGGCGAGAGAGATCAAAATGCGAGATTAGGCAAAATCAAGTTTGAGGGTTGAGATTGGGATGAACAATATTGAAGGAACTCACAAGATTGCAAACATGAATAAGAATTTGAATGGATATAACATCTTGTGAGTACTTTTAACCAAATCCACCTCAAGATTGGACAAGAAAGAAGAAAAAATGAAATGAATCATCAAATACGTCTAGAAATTTGAAATACGAGTTGAGCGCCATCAAGCATGGACTTCAAAAAGATCAAACATTGATGAATTAAGCCTAAAGCTTTGTGAGCATGATATACATATCCGGTACTTGTTCTTTGTACTACTTGCATGAAGATTAGTTTGGAAGAAAGTCGGTTTTGAGTTGAATTACATAAACCCGGCATTGCTATTTCAGGGCAGAGCAATTTTTGGTAGAAAAAATTGTTTTTGACTAATCAAATAGAGTTCAAATGAGCTAAAATTTATACGGCAATTAAGGGAACTCATAGATGAAGGTGTCTACCAATTTTCATGCAAAGAGGACATTTATTAAGGAAGATAAGTTTTTCTCGAAAAGACATGTCGACACACTTGCATTTCGGACCCCGGTTGGTAGATTGATTTGACTAATCAAATGAAGTCCAAATGATTTGAAATTTTTAAAAATGAGTTAGAGGACTCATATATGAAAATCTCTACCAAATTACATGCATATTGGCTGAAATTCTAAGATGTGGATGTTTCTTTGAGGATGTGAGAGAATCTAAAAATGCATTTGAATAATTGAAATGATGTGTGGCAACAAGATTGGTGGCTCTCAAGTTGGTCTTGAGGATACATTAAAGATTGAGAAGCATCGGTTTGATCTAAGGAGATTCAATGAAAGAAAAGATCTCACACAAAGGATGCAAATGAGTTACAATCAAAGTACAACCCATTAGCAAGTAATTGCAACTAGTTGGAATAAAAATGTCGGTGAAGGTTCTCCGAGACAACGAGATCAAAATCGGTTCAAACTAGTTGAAATTAGTTGTTTTGCCGGTTACATGTAGCGACAATGAGTTACAATCAGTTGGTACTTGTTGAAATCAATTAAGAACTTGGCGAAATCAAATTTGAAACTATTGGATTGCAAGTATCTTGAAGGAGTTTGAGACTAGTTGAAGTATTGTGCAAACCTCTCCTATGATCTTATATTGTTAGTGTGCTCAAAGTGGACTTTGTGTACTCTTGTATGCACAAATTTAGGGAGCTTAGCCTAAATCTTGTGTGACTACGGGTTTTCCTTCAAGTGTATGATGTGGAGTCTAACACATAGAAAAGGAGGATAGATAGTTCCTTTGGATAATTTGAGTGCATCACAATTATTCTAGGAAGTCTCTTCATAAACCAAGTGCTTCGGTTTAAATGTTGAATGCCTGATCCTCTAGTGGAACTAGATGCGAAGAGTTGGAGAAAATAATTGAAGAGTGAACTTTTCATTGTTATTTCTCCTCTCTAGAGATCATCGAGGGCTCATGGTCCATCCTTTGATCACCAGGATCTTGCAAATCAAGAGTGGTGACTCCTAGTTCACAGTTTGTAAATCTCATGAATTTACCTATTTTTGCTCTCTATGTGGGTACACTAGGTAAAGAAAGAACTAGGAACCTAATATGTGGATCTTGGATGATCATAAGAGCTCTCTATCTCACCACATTTCATCAAGTAAGAACTATGGCCATTCAATTCATTGGAATATCACTCACGATGGTCATATCAATGTGGTGATCTACCTACCTTGGTGGTGGTATGTGTTCTTGGCATAATTTCAATTTTTGTAATTTTGTTGTGCCTTGACCAATATAGGATGAACTCCTCTAGACTCTAAGCAGGATTCAAGTGCATTTCACAAGTAATTCAAGTACTTGATGCACATATTGAGGAGCCCATCCTATACCTTGTGTCTTTTTGAGACTAACCTCTTCTTCTAGTGATTTGTGTAGTCTCATGTTGAGAATGAGTTTCTCTTGGGTATGCTACCTTAATTCAATCCAAATTGGTAAGTTATCTCTCATATTCATTTTGGATTGCAATTTTACACCTTTGTAGCTACTCTCCATAATATAGCTTAAATTCCCTTTTTTTTTGGACTTAATTGACCAAAAGTGCACATGTTTTTGTCTTCCACATATATATGTATGCACTATCAATAAGGGGAATTTAGTCTATGTTATGAGTTTTACAATTAGTGACTCACCATGCCTTCCATATCTAAAGGGTCACTAGTTGTGAAACTCTAACTTACAATTTAATGTTATCTCTTGTCTTTGTGAGCATTGTCTAGGTAATACCATGAGATATGAGCATTCATTCAATTGGCATCGACTTGTGAAGATACTTTCAATAGAACAACACTTGAACTTGTTGACCTGGGCTTGCCATTGGTTGGTATGGATAGCTCTTGAAATAAGCTTTCCGAAAGTCCAAGATCCTTTGAAATCGAGTTAGAGGTGAAAAGTTATGGCATTTTCGGTGAGGTGACTTTTATCTTAACATTTTACGTGAGGCTGCTTGGCGGTCACATACGGGGAAAAGCAGCCGCACACAGGCCAGTCATGGCGGTGGTTTTGAACTCTAATGACTAGTTTTGGTTGTGGGTGCATATATACTCATCCTATGGCCCGAGGCTATGTTGGCAACAAAAACATTACAAACCTTCCATAAAGCCATATGAAGACTCTTCAAGTGATGTCAAAATTGTGAAGATCATATTTCAATTGATATAGATGGATAATCTCTCAATTTGGTATAATAAAAAATATGTCTTCGGTGGTATCTCAATATGACAACAAGAGTTAGCAATGGACATTCAAATGAAATGAAGCACAAGCTTGGGTTATCTCCTTGAAGATGATGATGGAAAAGATGGGAACACATGAAATTATCTTGCGAAGAAAAATTACCGTTCCATCAAAGCACTAAATTCAAATATTGAAATCATCTTCTTTGGGAGATCATTGAGACTTAGAACAAAGGTATATGGCTCCATGAACTCTTGTACTACTTTTGTGCATCTAGGCCTTATATGCTAGTGTGTGCATGTGTATGCAATAGTTTAGTCACACCATGAGTATATTTCTTGTGTGGTGATTAAATTTCATTAGATATTTGGTTGACCTCTAGTTGTGATGACTATGGGTTAGTCTCATGTTCAAGCTATCATCTTAGTGAGGTATGAGCTAAATATTCTAACATCTCAGAATCTTGGCTTAAAGTGTTGCATACTTTGTTTTGGTACAAAATTTGGGAGAGAGATCCTATATGCTAAAGCCTTTGCCTACTCTTGCTCTCACTTATTCTACCATCATATTTCTTCCTTTTGGTGGAGAGATCCTTTTTGGAGATTAATGCCAAATTTGGAGAAATATTAAAAGTGAGATTGATATGTGGTTTTAAAGGGGTAGAGGAGAGGCATATAAGATTTTTGAAAATTTACGTGGTGTGTGCAAGGATAGTTTAAATTCATGCTCTTTAAGGACCATTTATGCTAGTGTGTGTGACACTCATGCCTTGTGTGGTGGATTGTTTATCTTTTGAGTGCATGAACTATCATTAGCATCACGGTTATCATATTACACCTTGCACTTTACGGATGCTATGATATAGGAGAGTTCTCACACTTCATCCTAAATATGTGTATTTGGCATTTGTGGCCAAAAGTTGAATTTCTTCAATGCACACACATTTAGGGGAGCTCACTATATCATAGGATTCAAAATCTTAATGCTTATCAATCTCATGTAAGCTTTAATTGTGTTGTCATCAATCACCAAAAGGGAGGGGAAAGTGCATCTAGCCCTTTAGTGGGTTTTGGCGAATTGAATGACAACATAATTAAAGGTCTAATAAGTTTGCTAAGTGTTGAGCAGGAAACTAAGTCTATTGCATATACTTGTGAATTGTGTATTAACAAGTATATCCAAGATTCAACAAGGCAAACTTGATGGTATTTCACATAGTGTTGAAGCAAAGGCAAAATTGTGTATTGTTGTATTGGAAGATTATGGAAACAATCTAGTTCAAGCAAAAACAACAATGCAAATAGAATCAATAAAATGGCTTATATGTTGTGGGATATCATAGCATCATGTGAGAGCAAGCATGTTTGGCAAGCGACAAATGAGACATGAGTTGATGATCTTGGATCAGTCTCTATAATGGCTTGCTTTCCATGAATAGAAGATTGAAGTAAGTGTTTGGAGTGTCAAGCCAAAATGATAGGATATATAGGCGAGTGAATTGACTTGACCATATTTATGTTGATCCATGTATGTCTATATGTGAGTCAAACCAAAAGCTTGATTGGTCTCAACATTCATATCTACAAGATAATCAAGCAGGATCAAAGTGTTAAAAAAATGATTATTCAATGGATGCTTAATGTGATGTGACTTAAATATGCCTTGATAAGGTGAAGATAGCAAAGGGCTTGAGGTACTAGCGAAGGTGAAGGAATAGCGGTGGCTTGGGGCCAGGAAGTACCATAGCTGGTGAAGAAGAGAGTACTTGCATTTTAGTGAAGGAACTAATCAAGAAAGCTATGAGGTCATATTGTGTTGGGGATCAAATCATTAGTGGAAGTGACTTGAAGCCATAAGTTGAACTCATATTTGTGGAAATGGTTCAAGTCACATGCTCAAGGTATATTTGCTCTTAGAGATGAGACAAAGATGATAGAGGATGATATGCGGGTTGATGGAACCCCTCAAGTGCAAATGGATGGCGACTTTGGACTCATGGAGGTTTAAATTCATTTATATTTTGAATCTTGAGTTTAGGACATCGTACTACTAGAGGGATCCTAGAACCGTTGGTACGTGTGAACTAAATGCTCAAACCTCATTTCGACCAAAAACATCATCTCAACCAAAAGGTTGATCATCAAAACTTCAGTTTTACCTTCTTTGTTACAGCGTGGATGCGATACAGCGTAAGTGTGGCTTGATGCAGTGGCGGTCTTGCGTGTTAAATCTTGGCGGTGCGCGCATCCGGCCAGATTGGGCGATCGGGTATAAATACCATTCCTACCCCTCCCACAGCGGTCATCGGCTCCTTCATCTCCTACCTACTCGCGGCAGCCCGGCGAAAACAGAACCTCTTGCTCTCTCTCACTCCTCCATTGTTGCTCCTCCTTCCCCAAGCCAAGATTTGATTCCACCATCAAATCTTGAGGGAAAAACACAAAGCGCTTGTGAGCGGATCTACTACTTCCCCAACTTGAAAGAGCATTTGGTTCCGTTTAGGAACCCTAGGTTCTTT
Organism: Hyparrhenia diplandra; assembly: GCA_015847255.1. NCBI lineage: Eukaryota > Viridiplantae > Streptophyta > Magnoliopsida > Poales > Poaceae > Hyparrhenia > Hyparrhenia diplandra. The sequence continues at coordinate 886,927 of JADLZK010011475.1, forward strand.
CTCTTGGAAAAGCTTGCTCCTAGGCGGCTAGGCATTAAGCCCTTGAGCTTGCCTCTTAGTGTGGCGGCCTTGGGAGGTTTTAACCTCACTCCAAAATCAAGAAAATCACCCCTCATCTCAAGGGTTCACTCCCTTGACTTGAAACGAGGAAGGGAGGGCGGCTTGTGTGGCGAATCCCAATCCTTTGTGGATACCTCAACTTAGCGTGGGCGTAACCCGGCCTTTGTGGCGGCGGTGAACCCGGGGGAAAAATCCTTGTCTCACGCGTGCTATTTACATTCTTGCATATTATTCTTGTGAGGCTAAGGTTTTTCATCGATCTACTTTGTTGAGTTCTGGCACATTCTATTGGATATATGTGATATATTTGTGTCGCGGGAACTTGGGATATTCACTTTCGATCTAAGTTTAAGATTGCTTAGATTTCAAGCGCGGTTTGTGTTTTATGCATACCCAGTGGCGATTACCCTTGTGGCGAAGCCGATTACCTTGCTTGACGGCGATTACGCCTGGCTGGCGATTACCTTGTGAGCGAGGCTAGTGCAGCGGGCGGCGATTACCGTAGCGTTACGAAACTGCTTTCGGTTTGTTTTTACGGTGATTTTAAATGGGCCTATTCACCCCCTCTAGGCCTCTAAGCGACATCA